>CAXKVX010004173.1:0-51970 GCA_964058865.1 Eleocharis quinqueflora
ATCTATTTATAAAATGCCTAAGTGGGTATGGAACAAATTAGATAAGATCAGAAGATTGTTTTTAAGTGGGTATGGATCAAGTCAAGGACACAAGAGGAAAATTTCTTTGGTTAGATGGGAAAGGTTATGCAGGAAAAAAGAATTTGGAGGATGGGGGATTTTGAATGTTTTTCAGATGAATCAAGCCTTATTGTGTAAATGGGCTTGGTTGTATTTATATCAGCCGCATAATAGTATATGGAAGAAAATAATTATAATAAAGTATAACAAATTTAATACAAAGGCATCCCCTTTCTGGTCAGGAGTTAGTCAGGTATATAATTTAGTACAAATAAACAATACCAAAATAGTAGGAAATGGAAAAACAATAGAATTTTGGAATGACATTTGGATAAATAGTTGTGCTTTAAAAGTCCAATATCCCTTAGTTTACAAGAAGGCTAAGACTGAAAGTATTACTATGGATAAAATTTGGAATAATGAAAATATTAATCTAAATTTAAGTAGAGGGGTGTCAAACAGCATGAGGGCAGAAAAGGAAGAAATTTGTAGAATTCTAAATAATATAAATTTTACTAATGAGACTGATTCCTCAAAATGAAACTTAGAGACTAATGGCATTTTTCTGTACAATCTATGTATAAATTTCTTAATCATGGTGGCATAGTAGTTAATATGAAATATACAGTATGAAATTTAAAAATTCCCTTAAAATTCAAATTGTTCACATGGTTGGTTTTGAACAATAAAATTCTTACAAGAGATAATTTAAGAAAAAGGGGAATTCAAACACAATTAAATTGTGTATTATGTGGAGAACATTTAGAGTCTGTAGAACACATGTTCTTAAATTGTCATTTAAGTGCTCAAATATGGTTAAAATTTAAGTATGGTAATTTAGCACAATTTCAAGTGGACACATCAACAATTGAAAGTTTATGGTTATCATTTACAACTTTAAAAGAATGTCATTTTCAACAATGGAGTGCACTATTTTCAGCTACAACATGGATATTATGGATTGAGAGAAACAATATTATCTTTCAATCAAAGATTTTAAGGAGTGCATATACTATATATAATTTGATAATGAAGTTATACGATTTTTGGACAGTAGGTCCTTCACAAAGTGTGAATTTAAATAGGGCATCTTCAACACAAAGGTTGGCAGATGCAATTGTGCAGGTAATAGATGATAAGGAAGGGGAAGAAGTTGAGCAAGAATCAAACTCAACAGATGAAGATTTATTAGATGAATAAAGAGAGAGTTCTCATAGTTGCCTCTTGCTTTATTTTGTTTGTTAGAAGTCTGGTTGGTTTTATTAGTTTTTTTGGTGATGAAAGGTGTTTGTTTGTTTCTTTTAAGGAACTGGTAAAGAATTCAGGAATTTTGATTAGTTAAATAAAGGGCAACTACAAGGTTTCAATGCACCTTGATGAGAGGATACAAAGACAAGTTTAGGTAGTTTTTAGTTTTTTGAAGGAGAATTGTGTAAATAAATCCAACAGAAGAATGGTACACAACTTATGTACCTTTTTTCTGTTGAAAAACATATTTTGTAATTTTTTACTTTCTATTAATGGAAGTTGGCTCCTTGTTTGGGGATGCTGTCATAAAAAAATATATCTGCTATTATTCTGGGAAATAACAGGATTTTGTTTTTTTCAGATCTGGCCGTCTATTTTTTATCTAACGGTTAAAATATATAATATATCGGGCCTCGTGCAGTCCATCTATGCCGTCCGTTCATCTGCGTGAAAATATAGCGGTCGAATCAGAGAATAACAGAATCTTGTTATCCCCAAGAATAACAGCAGATACGGACTCTGATAGGAGTAGGGACGCAACCTCCCAGGAGAGGTCGGCGAATCAAATTTATAAAAAAATTGAATGTTTGACCAAAAGAGCCATTTATAAAAAAGTTAATAGCTCTTTGTATCTCATGATGTCGATTTGAACCAAGAAAACTCATTTAAAACCATATTTATTTTATAGAAGACAATTTTGCTCTTTTGCTTCCAAAACAGAAGAGTCCATTATGTTCTCCTTAATCTATGTATTTTTCTTCTCCGTCAAAGTAATTTTACAATAATGTCCCATCTTGCTGCAAATTCAAATATTGTAAGTCTTGTTAGTTGCTTTAGTATGCGCTTTATTAAATACGTAAACTGTACTCTAATATTTTTTCCCACAAATTATCGAATAGAATTGTACGAAAAATCATTCTCACCATATTTTGAGAGTTCGAATGCGCCTTGAATTACAACCATACTTCTCATATTTTTCTTTTTTGCTTCTAGATTTGTTTTGAAGCCCTATATTCCTTCCAATTATGAATTCTTATCAAATTAATTAATTATAGTCGATTCATTAATAATAATAATAGTTGTTCCATTTAAAGTTTCAAAATACCCTAACCTACTTAAAAAAAGAAAGTGAAAAAGCGAGCCCCTCGAAAGAAACCCTAGGCAGGAGAGGTTACGTCGTCAGCGTCCCCTACCTCGACCTCATTCTCTCCTCCCTCTTTTCTCCCATGTTCTCCCCTCACCTAAACCCTAGGCGAGGAAGGCTAGCCCCGCCTCTGCCTCCATTTTGTCCTCTCTATTCCCCCCTCTTATCTCCCCTATACTCTTCGCCAAGAAACCCTAGGCACGATCGTGTGAGCAACGAACACAATATGTGATTGTTGCGACAACAATTTGGGTGATAAGTGTGATCCATGCAATCATACGATCTGTACGACCTGTGGTGCGATTTGTGACTTCGTGGGTTTCTTCTCGTGTGTGACGGCGGCGATCAATGTGATCTATGCAAGGGTGACGATCTATGTGATATGTGATCGAAGGAGATGATATGATCGAGGATTTGTTTTGTAGGATCTGGTGAGATGATCTACAAAACAACATGGTTGGTGGTCTAGTGACGGAAGAACACAGAGAAACTATTGCTCTAGATGATATTGAAATATTTCAAAAGAGACGTACCAATTCTGCTATTCGATTATATCAACAAACAAGCTGGTGACAACTTTTTTGTTTGATAATTTGCAAAACAAATACAATTTAACACATATTTGTTGAGTTGTTGTGTGTATGTACACAAGACATGCAAGGCAACGCAAGACATGACAGCACGATGCATCTCGAAGCATATCAGCGTGTTGGAGCACTAGGACCTAGTCATTTGAGAGCATATGATAGTTTTTCTATTCCTTAGATTTCAATTTCCAAGGATGATTGCTTTGGAATCAAGTCGAACATGTCAAAACAGTGCATATCGATGTCGATGTATTGTATCGATATATCGATATATAGGTTAGTTAGGAATCTGGCTAAGTACATAACATATTGAGAGGACCGTACAGGTCAAAGCCATATCGATATATTCATTTGATATCGATTGCATATCGATATTTCGATATACCCTATCGATATTCCTACTTAGCAGACTCAAAATTTTGGCTAAGGAAAAAAGTGAGATGGTCGTCACCATTTCTGGGTGCAACCGATACATCGATTTGGTATCGATTGATGTATCGATATATCGTTATTGTTGGTGCAATTTCAATTTAGGTAAAGGAAAAAATCGAAAATCTAAATTAAATAAGCAATTGCAATATAAACTTCATGCAAGAAGTAAGATTAAATCAGAGCGGAAGCGTTACTTAATTTCCATCCCTACGATCTTTCTTGTATTCTTCTCTCGATCAAAGGATTTGTTGGAGATGGTCCAGCAGCACAATGGTACGCTACCGGATCCTTGCAAGCAATTTTCAGTGCCAACTTATCTTCAAGTTCACAAATGAACCGAGAAGTAATTTTCTGTAATGGAGAAGAAAATTGAGGCATATGTACAACACATGTGCACTACAATAGTTATCAAGTAATTTTCTGTAATTTTTAATGACTGCAGGTTGTGAAAATAGTGCAATTTAGGAACTCAATCAAGTAACAAAGAGATTGCAAAATATTTGAATTGAATAGAGCTTAAGAAGAGCTTCAAAATGCAGCTTTTACCCCATCTGTCATGGAGCTGGAGTTCAGCGACATGACGGGTCACGAAGCTGAATTGACAAGTTTATTGTGTCATTTTTCAGAATTTAATTTTCTGTTAATTAGGAGTAGTTGTAAAATAAATGTAAATTAGTATATAATTATATTATATGTAATTACAATTACTTTGGCTACAAAATTTAATACTATTTTATCTTAATATATAATTTAGCTATTATCTATAATTAGTATTAAATGTTAATAAAAGAGAAGATAAAATTGCTAAATTTTAAAATACCATTTAAGATTAAAATGTGGTATTAATAATATTTAGTCATTTCTAAAAGTTCTAGTAAGTATTAAATATATAAAGTATGTATTTTATAAAGTATATATATATATATATATTATTGACAATAGAAAATTGGTTCATTCTAATTAAAGCTCCTATTAGTATATATATATGAGCATGGCTAAAATAATATGCATATTACACCCCATTTTGTACTATGCATATAGATATAGGTCATTAAATTGAGATTTAAGTTGCTCAATAAATTCTTCATATGAAAATATTGTAGGAAATCAAATTTCATGATTTTTAGAGCTTTCTAGCTATTTTTTAAATATTTTTTAAAAACAGTCCAGATTTAATACTACAAAAGTGTCATTTCTGGGCTGTTTTTAAAAAATATTTAAAAAATAGCAAGAAAGCTCTAAAAATCACGAAATTTTATTTCCTACAAGATTTTGATATGAAGAATTTATTGAGCAACTTAAATCTCAATTTAATGACCAAATTAAATACAAATGGACGCATAGTACGTTATGTGGTGTACTATGCATATTATTTTAGCCATGCTCTATACATATATATATATATATATATATATATATATATATATATTAGGACGAGTAGTTTTCTTCTAGGGTATGTTCTAATATAGACTTTTACACAATTCTTAATCTATTTAAAGGCAATTAGGAATACATGTCTCATCTTGTTAAATAATATTGTTCGCTCCCGAATATTATTGCTAAAGCTATGAGCAAGATGACTCATGAATAGTTAAAATGACGTATATTGACAACAGATTGTCAATTTCTCCCTCCGAAGAATCAATACATTAAGTAGTTGTTAATATATATAAAGTATGGTGCATAAAGAAATGAATGAAGTATTATGTGCTAGTGGTGTCTAGAAACGCATTTGGGACTTGATATTTAAGTAGTACGCTTGTGACTCACCACTCCCACTTGACTGACATGGTCATTAGTACGTGGATATGTCAATATTTCCCTCCGACAAAGCGACAGAATGGCTCATTTTGTACTTATGCATAACATCATAATACCTAAGAGTATTGATCCCTCCCTCCGGAGCCTCATGCTGGATAGTATTATTGGTTAAAATGAAATTAATGAATATATTTCTAGAGTTTTTTTGTCAAGACCTTTAAATAAACTTTAAATTGTGATTAAGGAACGTGACGCATATTCTAATAATTCTCTTGTTTAAAAAATTTTAGACAATATGGCATCGACGAATCAAATTCCATCTCTGAATGGGACAAATTTCAAGTTAGGAAATCTAAGCTAAGGTTTTCTGGGTATGATGAAGTATGATTATGCGCTACGTTATGATCGCCCAAAGCTAGCTGATAAAGAGCCCACCGTTCTTGAAAAGACTGACATTGAGGATTGGAATCATAATGACAGAATGCGCCAAACGATCATGAAGATGGCAACCCATGAAACACTCCAAGGCAGTATACCTAATCAAGATTCTAGCGCTAAAAAGTACCTAGATGCTCTAGGAGGAAAAGTTTGCTGTGAGTAAAAGGACACAAATTCGTACACTCATGACCAAGCTTCACACTCTAAAATATAACAGGGAAATTGGAATCAGGGATCATATCACTGAAATAATCAAGCTTCAATGTGCACTTTTGTCGCACAAGTTTAATTTCTTTGATGATCTTCTCATAGAATACATTGTTATGTCTCTCCCTCTCTCCTTTAGTTAATTCAATATGACTTACAACTGTCTGAAAGAAAAGTGGACAGTGGCTGAGCTTGAAGCTCAGCTGGTACAGGAGGAGGAGAGACAAAAGATGGCTAAGGGAGAAGAGACTCATGTTATAACACTTGATTCTAAGGGAAAGAAGAAAAAACGTAAAACGGAAAGGGAAAAGAACCCAAGAAAGAAGCTGCAGATAACAAGAAGCAAAAGACAGATAATACTCTCGAGAAATCAGAAGATAAGATCATTTATCAATTTTGCAAGAAGCCGGAACACATCAAGATACACTATACCAACTACGCCTCGTGGTTGAAAAAAAGGTATGTGTCATGGCTTAGTTTGTTCTGAAGTTAATTTAAGTATTGTATCTAGATATTCTTGGTGGTTAGATTCGGGTGCAACATCTAACATCAGTATATCTATGCAGTAATACCTAAACCTTTGAAGGCCAAATTAGGCTTAATGCTACATTTATGTAAGAGACGGGAGGAAGGTTAACGGCATAGGAAAATTTAAATTATTATGTAGGACTGGCTTTTATTTGTATTTTGATGCATTAGTGGTTCCATCCTTTAGAAGGAATCTAATTTTCATTTTTTATTTGGACAAAAATGGCTATGTATGTTCATTTAATAATGGAAATTTCAGTTTGTTTCAAAATTCAAAACAAATTGCTTCCGGTTCTCCATCTTATGATAATCTTTATTTTCTTGAAATAGAATTTCACACTCAGAAGCTTTGTATATTGATACTAGAAAATGTAAATTAACTAATGAGAATTCAGAGCATTGTGACACAAACGTTTGGGGCATGTTTATATGCAAAGAATTGAATGACTTGTGTCTAATGATATTCTCAAACCTTTAGATTTTACAAATTTCAAAGAATGCATAAGTTGTATAAAGGGAAAATAAACTAATAAGCGCAAGTATAATGTCAAAAGATGTAATGATCTCTTAGAATTGATACATATCAATATATGTGGTCATTTTCCAAAGGCCACAAGAAATAGTCACCGGTATTTTATCACGTTCATAGATGACCATTCAAGATATGAACACATCTACTTTATTAAAGAAAAGGTTGAAGTGTTAGACGTGTTCCAAAGTTTTAAAGCGTAAGTTGAGTTACAACTTAACAAACACATAAAAGCTGTCAGGTCTGATAGTGGTGGTGAATACTACGATAGATATGATGGCTCAAGAGAACAACGTCCAAGACCTTTTGCAAAATACTTAGAAGAGTACGGAATTGTGTCACAATATACATTGTTAGGCTCCCATGCAATGAAAGGTGTTGCTGAAAGGCACACTCTAAAAAATATGGTGAGAAGTATAATTGCTCGTACAACTCTGCCTAAAGTTTGCGGGGGAAAAGCCTTAAAACTGCAGCTCATATATTCAACAGAGTTCCAACTAAAGCAACTAACAAACTCCCATATGAGATTTGGTTTGGACGCAAGTCCAGCCTAAATCACATTCGGGTTTGGAGATGTCCAGCAGAAGCTAGATCCTATAGGCCAACAGGAAAAAAAAAATAGATGAAAGAATTAATTGTTATTTTATCGAATATCCTGAGAGACTAGAGAATTTTTATTTTATATTTTTTTAGAGCGTGAACATTGTTTTTTGTCTTTATTAAGTTATTAATAAATAGAAGTTTAATAACAGGATATTAAATATTAGTTGGCGAACTTGAGTATTTATGAAAATTCTCTCATTTGAGTGGCGAGATTGAACTGTCAGTTTCATATACACATTTAGAGTTTCATATACACATTAAATGGTCGTTTTTTTAATCAAGTAAATAAAAACAATATTATGTAATTACTATGTTAAAAATAGCCTTTTAATTTCTTGTTATTGTGAATATAAGCCTTTATTTATGCTATTGAGCAGCACAAAAGCAAACAGAAAAACCTGTATGAAATTCTTGTCAGAGCTGAATTTTGATAAAACAGAATGTGAACAGGGGAACAGCAAACAACCATACTTGCTAGCTAGGACCTAGGACCAAGCGTCTTTCCATAATCCGTACCTGCGATTTATTTCTTTTTCTTTTCTATTAATTAGTTTTGGACAAATGTTATAAATTGAGGCTAAGTGGTTTCAAATACAACTACAGAGACATTCACTTTTTGCAAGCCCATATGGCCATATGGAGAGAGACGTGAAAAAACACATTCCTGTGGGTACAAATATGACCCAATAGTGTATCTGGCCCATATATGGCCCAAAGTGGATTCCTTCATGGGCCCTTTTCTAGGTATTCGCACAACAGAAGGACATAACTAGGTGAGGATGTTAATAAACTTTACAATGTCTACTCAATGGTAGAACTTATTTAGCTTATTTTCTTTTTCTTTTTCCTGTTTTTTAGGATTACCAATGTTTGCGCTTAGGTGAAAAGAAATTTGTGACAACTAGTTTATAAGAATACACATTTTTTTTCTTCCCTTCATAGATTGCTGTCACTTCTTCTGTGTGTATGTGTGCGCTAGGGTATATTTTTGGTTGAGCGTGCTCTCTTTCATATGCAATATTATTGGTACTTCCATTTTAATTTCCATTCTCATTATATTTGATGTGATAACTTCAAATAACGTATAACTCAATAGTGATTAATGTCTGAAATGCGGAGACATATGTTCCTTACAAGTTGGTCCTTGTCAAACTGATCTCAGAGTCAGAGAGCAGGAGTATACTTGTCTGCACCTGAATTAACATCATTTGAGACCAGAACTCACAGGAATATACTTTGTCATATGCTTTAGAAAAAAATATGTAAGAAAGAATTCTGCAACTAATTATGGTTCATTTAGTTAAACCACTTCAAAAGTTTACATCAAATGCATCAACAGCTTATTGACCCCCACATAAAATTCATCATTACATGAATAAAAGAGAATAAAATAAGCTAAACACGCTGAATTAAAAGGACACTGGTATGAGTCCTCAGTCCTCACTGCAAGCAACTTTTGTTGCATTTTCTTCTGCAACATCAGTTGCACAAGAACTCACAGCGGACTTGACATAGTTTATAAAATCTGCAGAGGAGAACCTTCACTCCAA
This sequence comes from Eleocharis quinqueflora, assembly GCA_964058865.1. Lineage (NCBI taxonomy): Eukaryota > Viridiplantae > Streptophyta > Magnoliopsida > Poales > Cyperaceae > Eleocharis > Eleocharis quinqueflora. The sequence continues at coordinate 9,088 of CAXKVX010004173.1, forward strand.
TAAAAAGAGTGCCGGTTCAGATTTGGCAGCGCAGCCGTATTTGTATGTGCTATATTTTCTGTGAACCCCAGTCAATTTTCCAGTAGCAGCCTTCTGGTGCAGATCCACCATCAGTCTCGAGCATTCACTACAAATATTGAAAAAATATAAGAGAATAAAGTTAGATATCTGATCTGAACTGCAAACTGTGTCCAAGTATCAGTTCAGATCATCAGAACTGGGAACGACTAAATTCAAGTTAAGCTTGAACTTGTATTATAGACTTGCCAAAATATCAGTCACAGATAGGTTACATGTCTGGTGAAATTTAGAAGCTTTAACTAGTATCGGGCATTATTGAAAGGCATGTTTGATAACAAAGTACTGATATGCACTTACATAAGCTGATCTTCAGAATAAGTAGAATGGAACTGGCTTGTTTTAGTCCAGAGTTTGTGTCCCTTGAGTGAGCACTGAGCTGTGTAAACTGCTGCTGCGGCTAGGAGAGAAGATCTATACCTCAACATGTTATAGTCCACCATGCACAGCTCTATTAGAAAAGACGAAAGCAACTCCATCTATAATCACAAAACCAATAAATACGTGATTGGGTAAATTAAAGTAATCATTTTTAATTGCAAATACAAGTAGAGTATATACCTGTCTCTCAGATTGAGCAGCCTGAAGAAAACGTTTCATGAAAACGTAAGGAGTTGGTATGGACATGTTGAATTGGAGAGTCTTAACTATCAGCCATTCCTGATCAAATGTTGAAAGATGTTGCAATAATTATTGCGTAAAGAAAATCCTCTTCAGGACAAAATTACCCGATAGTAACAATATTTTCAGAGAGCACCCCATACCAGAGAGCAACTGTTTTGTTATTGCTTAGCTAATCATTTGAACAGTTTTGCTTCCAACTTTTTTCTTTATTATGATTTTAATTATTTCCATAATGACCTTTGCCAATCTTCACATAGAAATCAAAATACTTGAGGAAAAAATAAACTTATTTTATTGGTTATCCATTTAAATAGGCTTTTATCGATGCATACTAGAACTTACTTTATTACACATAATTCACGTATGCACACACAGAAAAAAACAAGTCTATAATGCCTTCTTACCGTGTCAAGAATTTCCTGGCGTGTGTAGGCATGGTCAGAGATTTGTACCAGATCCTCAACCACTGGAACAGATACCTCCTCGTATTTGCAGGCAAGAAGCATTGCAGTAACACCGACCAGCTGCAACTTCTTTCTTTGAACATTTTGCCTTTCTAGGAACCGGTCAATAATGTTCACGGTAAGATACAGCGTCTCGTCCATAAGCTCAAACTTGTAATGGACCTGAATGTTAAAACAGGAAAGCAAATGTGTAAAAAATTTAATAATTATGAAATTTGATGAAACATCTAAAGCCACTCGAGGATAGGATAGTTGTATATAATTAAATCCTGACAGTTTAACACGAAAATTTAACACTCTTTTTCCCAAGCTCATATTTGAAGATCAACTGAACTTTAAGTCAACTAGTTGTCTAGTTACAAATTCATGTTTGAAGATCATAATAACAATTTTGAAAAGATTTTATTTTCAGAAGTTGGAGCATTATTTAATTTTTTTTATGTTAAATTGTTGATGCATTTGTGTAATTTTTTATTTGAACTTTATTTGAAAACAATTTAGTGCGCTCTAATTTTCCGAAATGAGAATTGTTGGATAGTTTCAGGAATGCCTAAAAAATTACCTCTATGAGCCAGTCAATTAGAATAGCTCGCATCCTTTCATTGATGTCTGGTTGCATAGCCATGTAGTCAGGATCCACACAGCTTCTTTCCTGTGAAGTAAATGAACTTTGACATAAATACATATTTCTGAGATTACCACTTTCCTTCGCATTTGTTTTCTGTTATTGTTGGGATCAACTAAATTACAACAGTAAATCTAATCTACCAAACTTGCATAGATATAACAACCCAAAGAAACAGTACAGTTCCGAGAGGCAAACAATACACAAATTGTCAGGTTTGACGTGTACCACACAAACATTTCCAAACAGCAGAAAAAGGTTGATTCTTGACATTATCATACCTTAATTTGTAACTTAACATAGATTAGGCGATCAAATGAAATAATACAGAACCAGAAATACATGGAAATCCACAATCAACAGGTACCGAGCCTAATTATTAAGTATTAAAATTCCCACAACAGTAAAATAATGGTGATTGGCATATCATAAGAAGAAAATTCACCTCGATGTCTCTGTAAGTTCTATAGATTTCTTCAACATATTCAACAACCTTTAAAGGGTTCTTGGCATCTGCACTATCGATGTCAACTATGGTAGTATCTTCTGAAACATCTTCCATTTCTACTTCTGACTCCTCCGACTTCTCCCGTAAACATAAGTTTCCAAAAAGAGTTTAACAAACATGAAAGGGCATTTAATTCTTTAACTAATTGTCTTGGGCACATAAATTCAGATCTTTAAAAGGATGTGGAAAAGAAAAAGAAAATGTAGTAGACAAACCATGTCTTCCAATTCTTCAACCATTGGAGTTGGCGAGTCGCTAACTGGTTTATGATCAGTCACGTTATAGACGGACACAGAGGTAGATGTCGGAGGATTTACAACTGGAGGGAGCAGCTCTTTTTTGGCTAGTGAAGCGGCAAAACTCCTGATAATAATAAAAATTAAATTATCAAAATTGGTTTCAAAGATGGAAATCTCATTGTGGATGACTATTAGACTATTTGACAATCTTGACAACAACAACTAAATCAACAATAAACCATATGACAGACATATAGCTTGCATGCCCATTAAATTTATATGAGTTGCATATGCATGATATAGATCAGGCCTAAAAGTTTGGATTTCCTTTGTAAACTTTATTTCTGATAATTGTCAAGATTGTCAAGTTAATTGTAAAAAATATTTATTTATTGTTTAATGTTCTTTACCTTGTCACAGGTCGATGGCTTGCCACATTCTTTCTGCTAAGAACAGAAAACAATTAGAGAGATAATAAAGTAGCATCGAAGAACTTATTGTAAGTTTTGGCAAAAGATAAAAGAAATATATAAAATTCAAATTAATTACTCTGTCAGTTGCTTCTTGGTTACTGGACAAGCATACGGCAGTGGAGCTCGCACTAAGTTTTCAATTTCTCTTAAAGCTCTACGGTTTCCCATTTCTGGAAAAGACAAGTAATAGGTTAAAAGTTAAAGAAGAAAGAATTGAACCTTTTGGATTAGTTATAAAGAATTAAAAACTTACCTCTAAAACCAGCGGATGGCTTTGAAACAGCATGCTTGTTTTCATCAACTATCTCCATTTCAAGCACCTTCAGAAGAAAAAATTAAGCTCCAATTAATTTAGAAAATTCCAGAAAACTAATATCAACCCAAAATTAGACAACGGTTCAAATATTCTATTTCAAAAATAAAATCAAATATTCATATTAGGAGAAATTCAACATTTATTTGAACATGAAACAAGCAAGAACAGAAATCAACCAATTATAAGAAAGGATATAGGACTGAGACTACTCCATTTCATTCCCAGAAAGGAAAGAAAGGGTAATCGGAATCAATAAACCCAAAATAAGATCTCAGATCGGAAATAATACTGAGAAAACCAAAATAGAATAAAGTTAGAAACTGAGATTTCTTTTGTAAAGAAGATCAACCAAAATACCCACTAATCTTTATGAAGAACTATCAATATTAATCAATATAGCAATTTTTTCCTAGGAAAAGAACACAAAGCTTCAGAAACCTAGATGAATCAACTTCGGATCAATAATTCAAAACTAAAGGACAATCTGAGAAACAAAATCCCAACACTTCAGATTATTCGAAGTAGAGCATAAGTAGAACCTTTTCCTTTTTCTCTTCTTCAGGTTAAGTTATTGTGCAAAGAAGAGAGACAGCGCAAGAAAGGAGAAGAGAAAGAGGAGGCGAAAGAAGAACAATTAGAGACAGGAGAAGGTGTGAGGCTTAAATGGGTAGCGTCTCTCTCTTCCGCTAAGAATAAAAGGGTTTATCGCCTCTTTTTTCTCTCTCTACTCCGCTCTAATATGCGAGAACCAAAATAGAGAGCGAACGAGCGAGCGAGAAATAGAAAGATGATATTAAAGGAAAGTATGTGTTTTGGCTCTTAATTATCGTATTTGATCCGATTGTTTCTCTAATTATAATTATAGTTTTTCTAAATAATTCTCTAATCATAGTTACAACCTGATAACTCTAAAACGGGCAATTTGATGTTAGTATTAAGGTACTAATAATAATGCCAATTTGTATCAACGGCTACAAATTTATATCAACGGCTAGTAAAATTTGTCCGTGAAAGGGAGAGGACTAGGAGAGGGGCCTGAGCCGCTCCACGTGCTTCTTCTAACGGCTACTGCGCGTGTTGCTTTGGTATTCAAATTTTGAGATCCCTTCCCTTTCTCTTATTATTCGTAATTCTCCGTTCTCTCTCTCTCATGACCTCATCTCATCCTTCCGGTTACCACTTACATTACCCGGTCACTGTATATTATTATCGTATGTGGCCGCCACCATAGGATTCGACACGTGTCGGTCATATATTACGGAACTGAGGGAAATAACATTTAATGCCCATTTTCTCAGTTTAATTAGTTTTAGTGCCACATTAAAATTCGATGGTCACGGGCCTATTTCAGGGTTATGACGGGAAATTTTTCATAAAGGGTCAACTAACAAATTTTTTTAACAGGGAGGGTCGATGACATTTTAAATTGTCAAAGAGGATTAAGGACGCAAGTATTACTTGCGCCCCTAATCTTTTTCATTTTTTCCAACTCTCATGCGTTTCTCTGAAGGTTTCGAAACAAATTTTACACTTTATGGCGCAAGTAATAGAGGAGCAAGTATTACTTGTGTATTTGGTCCTTTGTGAAATTCTTAGGAGTCCATTGGCCTTATTTGCTAGAAAAATTTGTTCTTTGATTCTTTATTAAAATTTTCGGAAAATTTTCATAAAGGATCAAAGATTAAAAAATTTCAACAGATATGATCAAAATGACTCTAAATATTGCACAGAGAGTCAAGGGCGCAAGTACTTGCGCCCCTATAAAGATTCCAACTTTTTCTTAAATTCGAGGCATTTTGGCAGGCCATCTACTAGTTGTGGGTCCCACCTCTTAGGAGCGCAAGTAATAGTTGCGCCCGTAAGAGTATTTGAAAAAAATTATACTGCAATTATTTGAAGTTCAATATTATAATGTTAATAATAGTAATTATTAATAATAGTAATATACTAAAGTAATATTAATAATAATTATTATTAATATTAATAATAATAATTATTAATATTAATAATATTGATTAATAAACAAAAATTATAATGTTATTAATACAAGTTAAAAATAGCAAAAAATTATATTGAACCAATAATAGTATTTTTTTAGTAATTTCAAACTTCAATATTATAATGTTACTAATGTAATATTACAAATATAATAATATGAAATTAGTAGAAAATTAAGTAATCATTTAAGAAATTAATAGTAATATATTGTTCAATATTATAATGTTACTAAATAGAATAATATGTCAAGTGTAGCATTTAAAAATTTAATAGTAATTATTTAGTAACAAGTTTAGCATATATATAACTAGTATATTTGTCTCAAACTTTACGAGAAATACAAAATGGTCTAGTGGCAGGGGGATTGGTTAGAGGCGCTGGGCTTGAGTAAGGACATGGGTTCGAGCCCCCTGTTGGACCCTTTTTTTGCATTATTAGAGGCGCAACTATTACTTTTATTATTAATGTATTATTAATATTATTTTCTTTAACTTGTATTATTAATTTTGTATTTATTGGTTAACTTCTTTAACTTGTCATTATTATATTATTAATATTATTTCTTTAACTTGTATTATGAATTTTGTATTTTATTACTATAATATTGAAGTTGAGTATTATTTTTGTTTAATAATCAAAATTATTATATTAATAATTACTATTATTAATATTAATTCGGTACAATATTACTATTATTAATAAATTTATTAATATTACTTCAGTATAATTAATATTCTATATCGAACTTCAAATAATTGCAGTGTAATTTTTTTTCCAACAAATACTCTTAGGAGCACAACTATTACTTACGCTCCTAAGAGGTGGGATCCACAACTGGCAGATGGTATGCCAAAATGCCTCGAAATCATGAAAAGGTTGGAATCTTTATAGGGGTGCAAGTAATACTTGCGTTATTGATCCTCTATGCAATTTTTAGTTTCTTTGGCCCTATCTATTAAAATTGTTTGGTCTTTGACCCTCTATGAAAATTTTCCTTATAACTTGCTCATTCGATCTCCATTTTATATTATTAATGGAGTTCTCCATTTTCACAAATGGCGAGCTAGAAATTGATGTCTGTATACGTCTTGCATCTTTTACTGATAAAAGTTCGTTCATTTTCATTAGTTCAAAATATTCATGGAATTAATACTGAGAAATTAAGAATATTTTTGTGAGTTCAAATAGTAGAAAAATATTTTATTATTTAGTATAACCTAACTCACATATTTATAGCCTAACATACTAAAATCTACTCTGAAACCACAAGCACGTAGCTTTATTGTGTTTACGACTATATCACAAATTTCAAAATGCAAAAGATCCGAACCGTTGAAAATGTTGACCATACTAAAATCTACTTGAAAACTAAAATTATAACTTTTTAGGTTTTTTATTATTTTATCGGATTAGTAGAAAATTAGTAAACTGAAGGTCCGTAAATCGTTAGATTACTCAATTTTCTATTTTCCTATAAAATAGTAAATAAGTTAAAAAAAAAAAAATTTCCAAATAGTGGTGAGCCTAGGGTTACAATTTGAAATTATGCAATTAAATACCTACTTTTTTTTGTACAAAGCATTGCACGATCTCAAAGTACAGCGTAATGTCCATGAATATAGAAATGTTCAGTTTTATAAACAATGGAGAGAACATGGCTCCATTGCTGTCACTGTTAACTGTTAATTCAATGAACAATGGAGAGAACGTAGCAAGGACTCAAGAAGCCGCACAATGTTTCTTTTATTTGCACTTGGAATAAGCTAGTGGGTCCCGCATCAATTAATGGATTTCATTTTTTATTGTGGGCTTGTGGTTAAAATTAGCAGATAGCTTGACACGCCTGATTTTATTATAATAAAATCAGAGATAATTACGTACTATTTATCTATTTCTCTTACTTGTCTTCTAGAAAAAAATTGATTCTTCTTACCGACGTGTTTCTAGGTTTTTTTTCTAATAACAAGATTTTTCAAAACAAATTTCTGTCTCCATCTCTGTCCTCGCCTTCGCCTCCGTCTCTTGATTTGCCGCCACTTTCATTTTCGTATTTGCCTCCCTTACATGTAGAATGTATCAAAGAAGTTGGTCTCAACAACAAAAGAGATTAGTCTCAATACTAAATGAGTGTCTTACCACCTCATGAGTTAGTTTCAACACTAAAAGAGTTAGTCGAGTTTGTCTCAACACCAAAGAAGTTAGTCTTACCACCTGACTAATTAGTCTCAACATCAAAGGAGTTAGTCCACCTCACAAGTTAGTCTTGACACCAAAGGTATTAGCTTTACCACCTGACGCTAACTACAGAAATGAACAACTCCAATCAATACAAGAATGAAGAGCACAACCAAGACGACAAATTCAAAATCCTTATAACAAAATGAATTAAAGAAGTTTGTTACAGAATATTAATTACAATTAGCTAGTTAGTTAGAATGCTTAGCTGTCACATGGATGACATCATATTTTCTTTATATGTCTCTCGATTGTAATTGTAGAAAATGAGTGAACTCTGTTAGAATATTTAATTATAATATTTATTGTATAATTAAATGTTGACTGTATGGCCTATGTAATAAGTATGAGCCAAGTTCATTCAAGATTTAACTAAAGAACACGTCCGAATTTTGATGGAAAATTCAGATAAGTCATATTCACTGTACATGATCCCAGAGGTTGCCTCAGTTTATATATATACTCAATTCTGTTCATTTTGGACTTACAGTTAATTATCTTCTTAATTCGTCCATTAAAGAAAATAACAGAAAACAGATACTGAGTAAAAACGCTATAATTCGCCATCATTAGGACTGAGGAAAACTTCTGAAGATCAGTACTTTTTTTTCCGCCTTAAGATGTCTGCAATTCAGAGTTGTAAGTTTTCCTATTATTATTATTTGTTATTTTATATGATTTACGTTATCTTATTGGGCTGTATTTTAAATTAAATATATTATGAATTAAATATTTTATTTTATAACATTTGGTATCAGAGCAAATCGTAATTTCATATAAAATACAAAAATTAATTTTCAGTATTTAATTACTGATGTGAGTTTAAGATGAAAAAATATGGGAGATGGGTAAGAATTATTTTTTTTGTTTCTTCATGTTTGTGTGCAATTTTGGAGATGGATAATAATAACTTTTCCATTCACATGCACATGGAAGAATCATTTCTCTCTCTTGGATTGAATACAACATAGAAGTATCGTTTTATAATCCAAACCCAATCACAACCCTTATTGTTGCAAAAGTGGCTGAACTCACATGCACATGCACATGCACATGCTCAATTATTTCTATCTATGTTCGCTGTGAATTATAAACATATATATGAGCTTTAAATTTTTTGTCTTCATTTGTCTCTTTAATTTGTTTTTCACAGCTCGTTTAATTCAACTGTAAAAATAAAATTATGTTGTTGGTAAGGTCGTTTTTACAGAAAAACATATTTGTAAACAAAATAATAAGTATTTTCAAAAGGCATATTACAGCTAATATACAAAGAAAAAATAAATTACCGCAACAAAACGATATATTTGCAAATAGTAAAATTTTCTTTTAATTATATATTACGAACGGACATTTTTGCCAAAAAAAAGCCTATCAGAGCAATCTATTTCGCAATAAATGCTCATAGTTGTCACTCACACAACAAACGTTTTATTTTTATTTTTCAAAATCTTTTATACCAGACTTTAGTAAAGATTTTCTATAAAAGATAACTTCAATAGCGAACTTTAGTAAATGTTTAGTATTAAAAGTTATCTTTAATAGCTCATTTTTATTAAAGTCCGCTATTAAAAGTGATCTTTTATATGGAGTCTTTACTAAAGTTCGGTATTAAAGATACATATTTAATGACAGACCATTCAACCTTAACAACTCTCATATAACATTCATGTTGGTCCACCATTAAATCTCTATTTCAACCACCGTTGAAATACATATTTATAATCGTGATATATATAGGTTCCAAGGGAATTGTATAACTCACTAAAAAAATATCTTCTCATGGTAAATTTAGATTAAAAAAAAGGGTCGTGCATTTGAATTTCATGCAACACGTTTTTTTTAAAAATAATGTGAGAACTTCTCACCCCTTGCACCAACCAAAACATAAATTGTTCCCTTCGAGGCTGATCTAGTGCTCCTACTGCGGATTTATATTGGTTATCATAGTTTGTAACGGCAGCAAGCGGTCCGATTTTTTTATTATTAGAATTTAAATAAATAAATTACTTTTAAACAAAATAATATTTAAAAATTTCAAAAAATAAAAAAGAATGGTACTGTGAACACCCACAAAAAGAAAAGGGACAAATAGATGATATTGTGAATATCTACTATTTGATTTTTGATTTGAATACTGAGAGATTGAATTATTTTTATAACTAATTTGAAAAAATAAAGAATAATATTTAATAGCAGACTTCGGCCACGCCAGTCGAAACTATAATTAATTTTTTTATATCGCAAGCCGTCGAACTGTAGATATCCGAGTCTATTTTCATCACGTCAAATCTGATCTGCAATTAGAGAAACGAGTGCTTCAAACTGCTGGGAGAATTTTGGAGATTTGAGTTGGCGCAAATCTTAATGCAGTACAGCGGTTGCACAAATGATCTTATACCAGCCTAACATCTACATCTCTGATACGTAACTTGCTAAGAAATCCGTTTTGGAGATCTCACCAGCTGACATCATTTTCTTTTCATGTTAATTGTCCATTAGTCGATTCCAAGGGCTAATTGAAGAGGGAAAACACTCGCCAAGGGAAACAAAATTTGCATATTTACACTCTAACTGCCAAAGAAAGAAAAGAAACAAAAAAAGAAACAAATAAAACAAACTATAAAATGTCACACATGTTTCTTAAATATTTTCAGCTCCGTTGCCTTCCATTTCCAAGCTGATCTTCTGGTTGATCTGGAATTTATTGCCTCCTTGAAGGGGGGCCGATTATGCTCAGTAAGACCTGACAAGAAACATACAAGAATATACAAAAGGGTTAGGATATAGAATTTTAAATGCGAATTTTATTTAAAGGGAACAAATAAGCATCTAGCTCACAGGGAGGAATATAAGCCCATGTAGGAAGCCTATGATAACCAAAGCAAGATACATTTGAAAATAGTAGACCTGAAAATTAACAGAAATAAACTTAGACAAACACCTAATATAGATTCTCTAGAAAAATGCACCAGTTTAAAGATGATGAAATAGCATCAGATACCACAAAAACTTCGGATTTGGCAAAGCGTAGAACAACAACACCAGCCAGCTTTGTCAAAGTGATTCCACTACCAAAAAAAAAATACGAGCATGCTTGTCAGAAACAGTAAATTACCTAGTATTAATCAAAATGTGCACATATTACCGATACAAACCAACCTAAAAACAGAGGATCCCATAGTAGACAAAGCCCTTCTCATTCTTTGGTTGTTATCTCCTATGCTTACCTGTAAAACATCATGAAAATAGTATCAGATATGGTTAGCAAAAGATGCGTATCTAGGAAGTATAGAAAAGGAACGAACCGTAAAAGCATGTGTTATATGAACGCAAAATTCAATGGCAATTCCAATTGACATAACAAGGTTCACCACAGAAAGTGCATTTAGCTGAATACCAAGTATAGCCATAACCCCCTGCCATTGATTCACAATTAGACATAATCATGAAGAATTCCTTTAACAAAAGGAAGACCATGAAAGAGATTGTAATACCATCAAATCAATGACAATCATCAATGCCACACCTGAAATGATTGATGCTGTCCAGAGACTGAGATCATAAAGCAAATTATTAGCTCAGTAATTAGGATCAATTCGATTAGTTAAAAGAAAAATTACGACATGATAATTTAAACATTGTGACAATGATAACCTGGTGGTTAGAGCAGCACAAATTACAAATACTGCAACTGTAAATGAAACACAGTGTCAGTTTAATAAGAGTGGATTGTAAGAGAAATCAATGAATCTTAATATATTAATATCGGTCCTTGTCTTCTTTAAGGAGAGAGAAATGGATACCTAGAGCAATGACAAGGTTGGTGAATGCTGTTTTCCATATATCCAGATATTGCTCAAAAAATATGTAGAAGACTGAGTATGGAAATACATCCATCTGGATTACGGTAACCCAATTAGTAGACAGACAAAATTTCATCAAAAAACTAAGTTGGTTTTCAACATATACCTGCAATGATTTTGACAATTTTTTACTGAAGTCCCTTGCAGCTCTCAAGGAGTCCACATAGTCACTCTGGAATTTCAAATTTTATAAAAAAATTAGGGGTGCATAAAGATCAGTCTTTTTTTCTAGAGCATCTCTTTTATCACCTGTTTGTTAAGAGGAGTATGGTATGTGCGAAATGCTGAAGCTCGGATAATCCCACTCTCAAAACCTAGCAAATTTAGATACACAGGTATTCAAAATTTATATATCTAAGTCATAGTTTAGCTTATCATACCCAACAGGAGATAGTAACTACAAACCAGTAAGATTTAAATTAGTGGTGTAGGCTCCTTTCCCTCCCTTTGCACAATCTGAAGAAGGCAATGCATCGAGAAACCACGGGAGCTTCTCCCTAAACTGAGATGTGGATGGCCGACCATCTTTCAAATCTGAGTGCAAGAAACACTGACACCACAACATGTCAACATCACTATCAGTGGTAAGTAAATTACATACAAAATGAAGTGTGAAATAGTTGAAATTGCATTACAGTAGTGCAGTTATTGCATATGCTTGTTGTAGTGGTACACGTGCCATCATCAATCTCACAACAAGGTGCCTACAAGCAAAGAACCGATATTGCTTATGCTTTTATGCATAGTTGACCATGATTTTTTTTTTGTAATAGCAAATAACATCAACATCATTATTTATTTCATATGGAATATATATATCAAAGTCTGTGGACAATTGCCCCTCTTAGGTCCTTTTTTCCCCTTAGTTGGAATTGAACAAAAGTACGTCTGGATTTAAATTTTCTGTTCCAAGCATTATTATATAAAACTTCATTTAAGTTCAGCTAATATGATATCAAGGGCATTCAGTTACTTGTGCTAAGAATGGCCTCAGTGGTCACAGTTGAATGTTCAATTACAAAACTATGCAGCAACATACAGATAGACAAAGAAATACATTCAATGTAGGGGTACTTTGCAAAGGGAAGCAACACACCGTATAGCCTAGTACTACTCTGAACATGCAAATTTATGCATGTTATATGTAAATTCAGTAAAAACGGGTGAAATTTACCAAAAATTTACCTGCTCTGCAATGCAAATATGCCGAAGCTCAAATAAAAACTAGGGTTTGCTCGACACATAATGTATCTGGTATGGATTGCATATCTAAACATATTGGTGTGGGATGGGGTTCTATTTGCAAAAAAAAAGTCATTGGAGACTATTTCAACAGTTATATCTTATTTCCAAATAACAATAAATAAGGTCCAGGGGCATATATGAAATAAATGTTGGGTGTTATTTACCAAGGAAAAGGTAAGGTCTAATTGGATATACCTGGTCATCTGGAGGGCAGTAACTTTGATTGACAAACTTGCGGCAACAGCTGAATGCATCAGGAGAGAGCCAGACAAGGAAGTCATCAAGCCATGATGCTGCTGGCTTTGCTATGAAAGTGCTTTTTGGGTCAAGTGATGCTTGGGTTATCTGTAAATTTACAAGTTAGGAAGTGTTAAATACTATAATACACAATAACTAGTTTATGAATTAGTTTTCAGGCACCAAACTTGCTTTTTATCAACTTTGAGCCCGACTATCTGAGCATCAAGACTTCAAACCTTTAATTATCTGCATGAATGGTTAGTTAATTTTTCACTTTCAAATTTGCAGCTTGCGATATTACTAGAAGCCTTCGGACTTACAAGTCTTCAACATCTACAAAATCATCCCTTTTATATATATAAAGTGTGCATTGAATTTGATTGTATCCAAAATGGTGTGCAAGTAACAAGATCTTGAAATCTGGATAAATAGCAAATTTACGCTTACAGCTATTCTTATTAGTAAACAAAAATGGTGGGTGCTTGGTTCAAAAAACAAAGTCACTATCTTTGCATCTTACAAGCAAAATTAGTGCTACAAAGTAGGGATAGTTCTTAAGAGCTATTTAAGGGTTTTACCTGGTTTAACAAAGAGTCAGAGTTGCATTGATTGATGGAGCATATCCTGTTCGTTTGATCTGATTCCGTGCTGAAAAGTAAATGCGTTGAAAAATGTAAGTTGGCATAGAGCATCTAATTGTTAAGCCCATTATTAGTAAAAGATCTGTTAAATAAAAGAAAAATGAAGAGCACACCTGTAGTTGAAGTTTTTCACCACAAAGTACACTGGAGGTCCTACTCTCAAGTACTTTGCAAGGTCACTAAAGTAGCCCTGCAGTTGAAGAATAAACAGATAAATAGATCATTACACAAGGCAGCCCAGTATATAACAAAACAAAACAAGGTGTACCTGTAAATAAGAATCTCTGGGAAGGACAATCTGTTGCTCTAATCCCGGTTCAAGCCTAGCCGAGAGCGCCTATCGTCAAGGAAGTAATTAATGTAAAGCATGTAAAATCCGAAGGGCAAGAAAAAGAGGGCGGTAGGTGGGGGTTTTTTTCTGGACAAAGGGACTCACAATGCTTATGAAGAAAAATCCAGCAAACAAGGTCCATGGCATTTCTGGAAAACAAATATTCAAATTTGGAAATATTAAGTTCTAATAATGCTTAATGATTTTATAACTAAGAAAATTGATTGGTTTGAGATAGAATCAACCAAGAATTATTATAACATGTGCTGAGACAAACACTAATCCAAACAGTATATGCATGGAACATTACCCAACATTTTATTATCTTGCAGTGTATCTAACTAGAGGAAGTACATATGTAAAGGATGCATTCATTGACAACGGTTTTACAAGTTTATTCAAACAATTATTAGTTCTTAAAATAAAAGTTTATAGACATAACTTCCAACTTAAAGTGTCGTTTGATATTCCATTAAAGACAAATTTAGATGCAACTTCGATGGTTTTTGATGGAGTATCACATATGTAAAAGACCACAAAAATCTATTACCTTCATATATTGCTCAACCAGACCAATATTGCGCTCCTGATTCTGGTTTGCTGTCAATAATTAAAAAAAAGGATTCCTTGTCAGCTTAAAAGTAACAGCACTAGCATAATGTCTAGGACAACATTTATTACCTGAACTTTTCTCTTTGTCAAATTGCATACAAGGAACACATTCAACTCTGCCATCCTCAGTTCTTCTAAAGTCCAATACAATCAATGCCAGAAAGGCAGTCATTTGTAGTACAAAATCGATGAATATAGCCATTGCTGATTAAGAAACGTTATTTTTTTAATTAGAAAAATAAAACTCTACCAAGTGTTAAGAATAATTGATGTTTTCGTGTTATTTGTGTGTTTTGGTGTTTTGTAGGGGCCTATGTGCTTATAGGTAATTACGAAATAGTTTAGGGGGTTAATTGCGAGAGTGCATTGTAGCTCTATGTAAGAGCATCTCTGAAACTCTTAGAGTTTCTAATCTGACGTGACAGTTGCTAAATGAGTTTTAGGGATGTATATGAGTTTTCTTATTTAGCAACTTTATTCTAGAGTTTCTTATTTAGCAACTTTGCTCTAGAGTTTATAAACTCTGACGTGACTTCATAATTGGCTGAAATTGATCTGCCTCCCAACGCTCTTTCTCATATAATTGGTTGATGTGACAATTAAAAAACTCTAATTATAATTTCAGGAATGTAGAGTTTAGAAACTAATGGTTTTTAAACTGATGCGGCAATTATTGAGAAACTCTAAGAATTTCAGGAATGAAGATGCTCTAAGTCCAAGAGGCTCGTCAATAAAGATAGTTTTCATTTTGCTCGAGTCTTTACAGTATCAGAGCAAAAAATCTAGGATTAGCCACCACCGAAAAGAAAAAGAAAACAAAAAAAGGGATCTAAATCGCTGCATCGTCTCACCAGAAGGGGGGTCGCGATTCATGTCGCCAGATCCACCAGGCAGTCAGCATCTCCAGGTTCTCTCCTCCTCCTTCACCAGATTTGTCCTCCGCTGCCGCCTAGTCTTTTTCGTCTCAAAGCCGACCAACAAAAATTTTGTCCTCTTGTGGTTGATTCAGTCGGTGTGGGGCCTATACCCCACGAAACCTGTTAGAGGGTTGATCGGACGTAGATCTCGATATTGGATGGTTGATTAAGACAAGATTGAGGACCTATACCCCACGACACATGTTGGAGGGTTGATCAGGCGTAGATCTCGATCTTGGATAGTTGATTAAGACAAGATCGAATCAAAGGGGAGGAGTGAGGATGGAGATGAGTTGGATCTAGATCTTGAGGAAAGAAAAGAGAGATTTGAATCGAATCGATGACTGAGGACAAATCGGGCCAGGGCAAGAATTCTATGGAGGAGATCTTGAAAAAACTGAGTGCTTCGAAAGTTTCGACTCTGATGCATGCATTCAGTGTGGCTGCGAGTGAGAGTGCAACGAAGCCAGCTTCTAGAGTAGAGCTTCCACCTGTAGAATGAAACTCGAGGGACCGGCATCGTATCTGAGATGATCTCGTCGGGTGAAACACATACTGAAGAGGAAGAACATAGAGGGTTTATGACTGGAGAGAAGGTGAACCAGCTGAAGGTACTTCGAAGAAGATTGAGTGGAAGCCCACTCATATGAGTGTATACATTTGGCTTCTGAATTCGATGGCTCTATCTATTGCATCCACAGTGAATGACATAGAGCGAATCAAGGATATCTAGGAGGAAGCTCAAGAGGACTTATAATGAAGTAGAGAATAACTTGAGGGTGTACATGATCAAGAGGGAGATCTCTGCAACAGTTCAGAAAGAGAGAATTGTGCAGGAGTATGCCACAGAGCTGGAGCGCTTATGGCTAGATCACAATCACCTCAGATTTCATGTAGGCTGCAGCGATCTTGCGTATAAGATGTTAGAGTTTTGATGCAGGATAGAACTGGGGTTTTTTCAGGGGCTTGAGATAGTATTCGAGCATAGAGTTGCGATGTTACTTAACCAGCCGAAGATTCTTGTGAGAAGAGGCAGTTTCAACCATGATTCAGGAGGAGGAGACTTTGATTATGCTGTAGACTGGGGCAGGGGGCTCCCCAAGGTTCTAACGGTCTCCAACAATGGGTCTAAAGACGAGACTCGTGAGTGTTACAATTGTGGCTAGGTAGGTCACTTAAAGATCGCATGCACTAAGACGCCAAAGGACAAGAACTCAGTTGGTCTTGACCTGTTCGAAAGTCACGATCGAGGTTGTGGTGGTCGCAGGGGTAGTGGAAGAGGATGTTATCGGGCAAAACTGATGGTAACATATGAAGATGATGGAGGTGTGACACATGTGATTTTCTCGGAGGAGAAAATGCCATGTTGGACATGCTGGTGAGGAAGAAGGCAGTGATGGAAAGAGTGTGGCAGATGGCGCATCTACATCTTGGAGTAACTTCGCTTCTTATGCTCATCTTCAGGTACTGATGACACACACGCTCTTGCCACTATATCCACCACTAGATCACCAGAGTGGATACTTGATTCTGGTACATCCGAACATGTGACGAGTGTTGTTGGAAAGTTCTCTTCTTACACTCACCTAACAATCCCAGAAAGCCGTTCACAAAACTATCAGTCAAGTGTTTCAACTCCTTGACTTTGTCCAGTGCTATTTTTCTCCAACTCCATTCAAGTGTTTCCTAAGGTGATCTTTCAAAAGAAGCGGACGGACAGACGACTTGGACACATGGCACAGTAGCTTATGGTACTCTGATAGAAAATGAATGGACTCAGCCCTTTCATTCATTGTGAAGAAATCATGAGTCGAGAGTAGTGTGGAGTACCTGTTGTTTCATTACAGACATTTAGGTCAACTTTCATTTTTAGTCTTTTGAGTCGATTGTGTCCCTCTTTGTTTGAAAAAAAAGCTAATAAGAATAGACTTGAGTGATACTTGTGAGTTTGGCAGGCACACTAGGAGTTGATATGTTAGCTCTAGAGTTGGAAGCTCATGTTTTTCTTTTTTCGTACCATCTATTGCATCAAGATCTTGTCCCACAATATTGTGAATGGATTTAGATATTTTGTGACGCCTATCGACTGTTGTTCTCGTGTGACTTGATTTTATTTGAAGAGAAACAAAAGTGATGTGTTTGCTTATTTTAAGGATTTCTACAAAAAAGTTCAGGCTCAATATGGAATAGTTATGAAAAGTAAGGTCTGATAATAGAACAAAATATACCAACAAAGCATTTGAAAAGTACTTATCATTCCAGGAATCAAATCACTTGTCCATATACACCAGAGCAAAATGGTGTAGCGGAACAAAAAAGTAGACATCTTCTTGAGACAGCTCGAAGTATGATGATTTCGATGAATGTCCCAAATGCTTGTGGGGACAAGCGGTCTTCACAGTTGCCCAATTGATTAATAAGATGCACTCAAGAGTGTTGGAGTGGAGGTCTCCATTTGAGGTACGAAGAGGTACGAATGAAAATATTCTTTCTTTGTACGAAATAATTGACCAGATGTGGAAAAACTAGATCCAATAGAGATAAAATGTGTCTTTGTTGGATACTCGGCCACTCAAAAGGATTATGTTTGCTCGAGTCCAATCGAAAGGAGGTTATTTTTAGTATGGATGTCACGTTTCATGGCTTGAGCCATACTACTCTGAGGTGACCTCTCCTTTTGGGGATTTGGGAGTACGAGGCGAGAGGAGGTGAGTGACAGTGGAGGTGAAAGGAGGTGAGTGACAGTAGAGGTGGCACTTCTTGTCCCGTGATGATTGAGGAGTCGATCGTTATGCTTGGAATCTGAAAGGGGTGGAACTCAGGAATCTGACTCAGGCCCAGGGGGAACTGAGGGTGTATACGAGAAAAAGGAGAATGGGAGTAAAGTACCTCCGACGTCGATTGTGCCAAGTGAGCCGATTGTGCCAAGTCCCTCGTTCATGCCTTCCCAAACTCTTGAGACACCTACACCATACACCTCAGACTCAGTACACGAGTGATATGATTCCTCTTACTACCTCTCCTCTTCATGTACGACAAACTGATCGCAACAATGTGGAGGTTCTCCTAATTGTTGGGATTTCCCACGTGTTCCACACGATATTGCTCAGTTTGTCTCTTATTCTCGCATATCACATGTACATAGAGCATTCATTGCATCTTTGGACACGATCTCTATCCAAGTGTTGACAGGTTGCTAAGGAGGATCCGAAGTGGAAAAAGACAATGCTAGAACTTGGAGCACTTCATAAGAACAATGTGAGCTTGTGTCATTTCCACCAAGCAAAATAACCTTTGGATGCAAGTGTCTTCACTGTGAAGCAAAGTCCTAAAGATCGGGTTGAGTGCTACAAACTCTGATTGGTGGTAAAGGGGTACAATCAGACCTATGACATCCACTATGGTGAGGCGTTCGCACATGTGGCAAAGATAAGATGAGTACAGTAAAAACACCGGTATCTTTGACCGCGAATGGAGGATGGAAGATACACCAACTCGATGTGAAGAATGTCTTTCTTCGCGATGACTTGTTGGAGGTATACATGGATGTACCACCAGATTTTGCGGTAAATCAGACAGTTGGTACAATGTGTAGGCTCAAGAAGTCTCTTTTATGAACTGAAGCCATCTCCACGAGCCTGATTTGACAAGTTTAGGGGTGCTATGGTAGACATGGATTATCAACAGACCAATGCAGATCATACGATGTTCTTTGGACAAAATGAAGATCACATCACATTGCTTGTTGTATGTGTGGATGATATGATCATCATTATTGATGATGAGAGCGAGATTACGAAGTTGAAGATAAAATTGGGAAAGTAGTTTGAGGTAAAGAATTTGGAGCAACTTACGTACTGCTTTGGGATTAAGGTGGCCCATTGTGCAAAGGGAATTGTGTTATCTCAACGGAAATACGTGCTAGACTTGCTCACAAGACGCATGCCGGGTTGCAAGCATGTAGTTGCTCCCATGATTAGAAGTCTAAACTAAGTGCCGAGGCAGGAAAGCCAATTGACAAGAAGAGTTACTAGAGATTAGTAGACCGATTGATTTATTTGTGTCATTACTAGAGATTGATAGGCCGATTGATTTATTTGTGTTCAGAAAATACGAACAGCTGCATCGGAATAATAATGCAAGGGACAAGCATGTCGACAAACTTATGGCAACTTCGGGGTATTTGAAAGTTCCATATATGCTTGATTACTTCTTGTTTCTATTTTGAATTGAGCACTGACGAATCGGAGATAAAAGGGCTGTACAAACAATGGTCCAGTTCAAGCTACAACCTTCCATTATTAAAAAATAGGAATTTGCTAACCAGCAAAAAGGGAGAAAATACGAACAGCCGGCATCGGAATAATAATGCCAACTGCAAAGGCCAAAACCTCAGATAGGCCAGCGAGAGTGATAGAGGGCCCAGCTTCAACCAGTGCTAAACCTACTCTTGATTCCAATGGAAAGTTCGTCGGCTGGCGTTTGACTGTGTGTACTAGGATGCACATGTTATCCACCCCAACCTAGAACCAATTCATACGAGTTTAAGTTAATCAAATATATATCGGTGAAAGAATTTTACAAAGAAGGTGAAATGAGTCAAAACATACCGCGAGAACAAGAAAAGGAATCACTTCCATGATAATAAGGGTAGATTTCACTCTAAAAAAACTGAATAAGCCAATTGATGCAACAACTGAGAGCATAACTAGCAGAACACCAGATAAGCCTAGAAGGATCTGAAAAATACACATGATTTGATTATATAAATCTTTACAAAAATAATAGTAAGCTATTTCAGAAAACTATGTAATATGAATAATTCAATACCTTAGATGAAACAATAATAGATGGAAGAGATCGATGACGTGGAAAGTTTGCAAGCATCAACGTAATATATACAAACATGACAACATAACTTATCTGCATCGAAATAAAAGCATAACGTTCCAAATATAAGTATGAAGGAAAATAGGGTAGATAAGGCATATAACGTTTTGATGAGATGTTTCGTAGTTGTACTAAACTTTCTTCGTTTTAGTAATAAAATGGAGAGGTGGGCTTTGCCTACTGATTTCAAAAAAAAAAAAAAAAAAATAATAACAGGAGGATGTCAAACATTACCAGTATGGTTCTCGCATCAGCTGCACTCTCTCTTGTCAATTCTTTTTGTATTGAGCTTTCAGATGAAAAAGAAAGGGACAAGCCTTGTGCTTGTACCATTGGCAATATTTCCTCCTGCCATATTTGTAATTTTTTACAACATTTCACATGCATAATGGATTTAATGACATAAGGTTGTATAAAAACAACTTCTGGGAGAAGGAAAAAAGGGAACCTTAGCAAGAGTAATGAAAGCTTCTTCCCATGCCACAGCCATTGCATTACCTTGACTGGATTTCTCATTATTCACTGGATATGTTGTGACAAATGCTGTGGCCTAAGATCATACAACAGGAAATAGACAAAACTAAGCTATCATTTAAATGCTTGGTTGAGTTTTAGTTAAACAATCAAAATAGACGTACCTGAGAATAGTTATTTCCTGAAAAACCACCCAATGCGGTGCTTGGATCTATTGGTGATTGGAATGTGCTAAGGCATGATACATCTGAAGAATAGTGCTGATACAAATATAATGCGGTGATGTTAGTCTTAAAATCTGAGGCTGAATAACCAACAGAACAGAAAACATATTGTTCAGCCATGCCATATCTGCCTGGATATGATCAGCTATCATTCATGATATTCATCATCTTGGAAGTTTCTTTCACATCTCTCTTTCTAGTGCCAGCTCATATGTTGCAACCTTTCATTCTTAGATCTAATTGCCACAGAAATAGAACAGTCCCTCTTATTTATTATAATTCTCCCATATTCTTGAGAGAAGTTCTTAAATTTTGGGTGCAAAATCCTTGATATTTGGTTCAGGGACTTGCCTCAAAACAATAATTTGCATGGTCAACATAGCTAGTGTCGCTTTGAGGATCCATTTGAAAATACTGATAAAAGATGAAAAAATAAGAAAAAAAATTAGTATGAAGCAACTAGAGCAGCTTCATTACATACAAGTTTTAAAGAACAAGAATTTGGGAACAAAAATCAGAAAGGAAAACCTGTAAAACACTCTGTGTGGCACATGCTGTGCCAAGTGGGTTCAAGCATATATCAGTCAAAGCTACTGAATGCCCTGAATAATTTGCACGAAGACTATCAACCTAAAAATTATGCATGTAAGCAACAGAAAATAAACAACACAATCAAATCCAAACATGATGAAAAAAGTTTATCAGCATGTAACTTTTATCTGAAAGTGTTGTAAAAATTGGCTGCCAAGGCCAATTAATTGTCCAACTAATCATGGACGCTGGCAACCGTAACGTATAGTATATGTGGCCGGCATTTGGACATGAACGAGTAGGCCCCAAAACCCGATTAGTTGTCCACCAAACATATGTATATTACATACATTTTCAATATGTCTAGAATATCATGAATTCATACAATTACATTTTAGTTATTTATTAACTAAAATCAATAAATATTATATTCTTAAGTATACAACTTGTTTTTATTGAATTATTATTTTTTTGTATATTATAAATATGGACACCAAATCGTCCACATAACAATTAATCACTTGGAGATACACCCACACCGCCCGTCCGTCGAGAGTGTTACGTTTTACAACAGTCTTAAAAACAAAAATATTTAAGAGAGAGGGATATAATCCCTCCACTTTTGTGTGCCTCCATTGTGCCTTCAAAATCGACACCATTCATCATGCACATTTTTTTATGCAACTAAATCTAGACCATTCATTCATTTTAATAAATGGTATAGATTGGAGGCACAATGGAGGCACACAAAAATAGAGGCATTATATCCCTCAATAGTTAAACTACAAAAATGAAACTATCATGTACCTTCTTTTGTATTTGGAAAAGAAGCTTTATGTTATCTTCTGCCAAGATATTGCCCGTATCATTTGCTACTATAAGCTGCAACAATATTTTAGCAGCATTAGAAGTAACTGTTGGAAATAATAAAAAAGGGAGCAAACGGAATATTCATACTGTTGAGATATGGAAATTAGAGATAAAGATAGGGAGAAGAGTTAAGTGCCTTACAACCTTCATCAAATTAGTAAAGTTCAAAGTGCATGACATTGTACCTGCTCAATCCTGTAAAAAGGGGCAAGGTTTGTGTCAAAATATTCTCTCTCTCTTAATGCATGACTCTGTGGTGAGACCCAAAGCTGAAAAAAAATATTCATACTTTAAATTATACTAATTCTAGATGAAAATAAAATAAAACAAACGCAACTTCAAGTAGCTATATACAAGACAATTTCCCCTTTCAAACATACACCTTCTCAGGTCGTGTTTCCACCTTGAAACTTGTTAGACCTGCACAAAGAATGGCAGGAATGACCACTGCGACGATCAACACTGGCCATGGGTGTTTAGCTACAAAATATCCCCAATTCCTACATTTGATGCAAATGATGGATGTATTTAATGATTAAGAAATGAAACATGAATGAGGTAAGAGAGAGAATAGATGCAAACCTGTAATATTTTAAAATGAGCTTCTGGACATCAGAAGGTGGTTTTACCTATAGAAGACCAAATTAAAATTGACATATCAAAAACATGGAACTTCTGAAAAGAAAATACTAAAATGATAATAAACGTCTGAGAAAAGAACATCATTTTTTTTCCTTTGCAAAAAAGCACAAAACAATATATTCATCCAATGGAGAATAGAAGGAATAATCCAATAGAAAACTCCACTTAACTCTTACATTTAATTTCTGACGAAACATTATCAATGGAACTATGCTTGTGTTGTATTCAACATGGCCGGTCCCAAGCCTGGAAAATGAGGGTTGTGATAAGGTTGACGAACCAACGTAAAATTTTAACCACTCCCATGAAAATGAAACCCAATAGACTTTCGTTAGGGCGTAACCCTCTTAGCGACGCGCCATATCGAAATTCAGTATGGTGTTAAATATGCAAAGATTGGGGAAAAACCAATTTTGTTTTATGCCAACGATCGACTATGGAGGCGATTTTCTTGACAAAACAACTGATGGAGAGATATAAAGAGCAGAAGAAGGATTTACACATGATATTTATCGACTTGGAGAAAGTGTATGACAAAGTACCGAAGAAGGTCATGTAGTGAGCATCTGAAAAAAAGAAAGTTCCAACAAAGTACGTTAACCTTATCAAGAATATGTTGATAACGTTGTGACTAGTGTCAGAACATATGACAACGAGACTGATGATTTTACCATTAAGAAGGATTACATCAAGTATCAGCCTTGAGTCATTACATCTTTGTCTTAGTGATCGATGAGATCACGAAAGCTATACAAGAAAATATCTCTTGGTGAATGCTCTTTGCGGACGATGTGGTTCTAATTGAGAAAAGTAAGGTATGAGTGGATAGAAAATTAGAGTTGTTGAGGTATACTTTAGAATCAAAATATTTTAGATTTAGTAGCACTAAGACTGAGTATATGAAATGCAAGTTCAGCGGCGTTCAATCAAAAGATGGAGACGCCAGTTTAGATGGACAAGTAGTGCCTAGAAGAAACACTTTTCGATATTTGGGATCGAGCTACAGAGTGATGGCGAGATTGATGAAGATGTTAGCCACAGAATAAGAGCGAGTTGGATAAAATGACGACAAACATCTGGCATCCTATGTGACAAAAAAATCCCACAAATGTTGAAAGATAAGTTCTATAGGACTGTCATCAGACCTGCAATGTTGTATGGAGCATAATGATGGGCAACTAAAGGGCAACACATACAAAAACTGAGCGTGGTAGAGATGCGTATGTTACGGTGAATATATGAGAATGCAAGAAGGGATCGCATTACAAATGACGATATACGTGACAAGGTCGGGATTGCACCGATTAAAGAGAAACTTATTCGACATCATTTGAGATGGTATGAACATATCTAGCGGAGACCTTATGCACCGACACGCAGTGGAGTTTTAAGCTGCGTCGAAAACACGAGAAGAGATAGAGGTCGACCGAATGATATGGAATGAAGCTGTGGAAAGGGACTTAAAGGCATGAAATGTCTCCAAAAAGTTGGCGTCAGATAGGAGTACATAGAAGTCAACGATCCACGTACCAGAACAATGACAGACTAAAATTTAGGAGTGGTGAAGTTGTACGATGGTAGTTAAGAATTAATGACGTAAGACGCTAGTCTAAACATATGATTTGTAGAATAGTTTATTATTATTATTATTATTATTATTATTATTATTAGTGTTAGTGTTAGTGTTAGTATTAGTATTAGTATTATTATTATCATTACTATACTTCTATTTTTACTACTATTTTACTAGTTATTATATTATTATCTATATTGATTTTTCATTTCAAATTGAATTTCATTTCTAGCCTACTCCAATTTATTTGGAAATAAAAGTTTTGTTGTTATTGTTGTTGTTGTTGAAACATTATCGATGGATGCTTTCTGAGATAAGAACCAGGCATTGGTTGCTTTTGCAAATCCCCTTGCTAAGAAAATATTAAGAAAAGCAAGACATATGTCATACTGGCTCGTGAGTATCTTCCTGGTTGGGTGCACCGTCATTGTGATCTTCAATAGCAACATTCACTCGCTTCCTATGCTCCCTCAGGGCCCAAACTGAACATACAAACAGTAACGCAATGTACACTACTGCTAAATAAAAATCCAGGCATCTTGGCTGCACAATAAAATATCCAAAATTAGAATTTGTAAGCATACGGGAAGAAAAGGATTGTACTATTGAAATATTTTTAGAGAGTTTCTACCGTTAGAGAACCCATCTTGACCATGCAGGAAGTCTTATGTTTTGAAGAACTTGGTGTAGAGCTGGCGCAAACATTTGATGCAGGACAGTCACCACAAGAACAACCAAGTGAGGTGTCACCACATGAATAGACTGTTGCATTTAGAGGCATTATAGCAGATGAATCTGTCTCAGTTCGGTATGTTATGGCATAAGGTGATCCTGGTGTGTTCATGCTTGCCAGTTTACCCATAAATGCAAACCACTCTACAATAAAATGTTAAAAAAAAAGAAGTGACTTCAAAAATTTTGGAAAGCAGCCCAAATAAAATAAAACCCACCACAACCACCACAACATTAGAAAAAGATAAGCCAAATCTACATAACAAAAAATTGGTACTTCACAGTTACAGTAGCATGACATTACAAAATGAAAGGAATCTGCTATCATAAGTAACTGGTACCTCGGTAGTTGCGCGCACCACCTCCTATAAAATCCATGGCACGGGTATTCAGGCTCCCAAATTTAACATCCTTACATGAATTGTATAACTGTTCTCCATATGTGCTAGTCACAAAGAAGTCTATACTTGATACAGCTTGTGTATTATTAGCCTAAAAAAAAATTAATCAGCATACAGTGATACTGGCACTCTTTAGTAGTTGGTACAAGAAAGAGCTGATTCAAACTCTTGATTACTAGCCTTCTGGGTAGAAGTGACATTAATAAAGAGCCTTTGATTCGGAGAGCACGACATCTCACAGTAAAGGTTGAGAAAATTCCTCAAACATGCTGGGCATCCCACAAGAAATGGAATTGCCTACATTAAATCGAAAACAGAGAAAATAAATAACTGTTGGTACTTGGTACAGTTAAGGAAAGAATTGTTCAAGCTTCAATAAAATGAATTTTCAGTTGTACCTGTTGGACTTGAGAGCGTAAGATCTCGAACTGTTCAAGATTACAGCATATGTCACCGCTTATGGTTGGGCACAGACTTTGAATCTTTGAAGAAAGCAATTCATCAGGCTGAAGGAAAAAACATTTTCATAGTTTCAAGAGGTAGCGAATACGGAAGTTTAATACTGCATTAGCATCATCTTAATTAAAAAAGGGTTACTGGATCAAGCTAGACCAACCTGGCTACAAGCTGGTACAGCACCATTAGACCTCGAATAAGCAAATAAAAGCGAAAAATAAAATAAAAAATGAAGGAACAAAACTTGGTGACATCAGATAAAAGAAGGCTGATCTCACCTTAACAGCACGAGTTGAATTGGGGCAATTGAGTACTTTACCATCAGGCCTCTGTCCACAAATGGCATACATCGAACAGTATCCTTCTGCATTTATACTGCCATAGACACAAATTCTCATAAACCTTATATAAAATAAATATATTGAAGATTTCAACTAAATTAAATAAAATAATTTACAAGAGGGGTATTTACCGTGATGTGCTGCTGGGGTTTTGTGCATTTGCATTGAAGAGGAGAATCATCTACAAGTGAGGTGTAAGAATTAAATTTTAGAAATTACACTATTCTAAAATTGCATGTGGCTACTATGCCAATTCATGTGAAACATCTTTCATAAAAAAGAAAGTCAAAATTGGAAAGCTGGGACCATTTAGGCAATTGACTTTGTTGAGTTCTGATAGACTGACAAACTTTTGGCACTTTGTTACCAATAGACAATAGTACAGATTCATGTGCTATGTTAAACTCACTTGCCTGAAACAAAAAGCAGTTAATAAACTTCTTATATTAATGGTTTGATAAAAACAAATATTTAGTTACCACATCTATATATGTAGCTGAATTTTTTTGCAACTGAACAAATGTTTAGATAACAATTCTATTTACCATTGGTAATTTAAGTTAGTGTACTTGTCCCTTGCAGGACCGCAGGTGCAACTTGTTTCATAATTAGTTAAAGTTCAACATATTTAATGGGGAAAAGAAGATCTGAAGCAAAAATGTAGTTAGAACACTCAACTTATATATATATATATATATATAAATGAAAGGACCTCAAACTATTTTATTAAATTGTGGGACCTCATCCTGATTCTTCCACTAATAAATCAAATTACACGTTATGCTTTCTAGTGCTAATGACAGGCCAGCTCAAGCCTAATCAAGTTTTTTTAAAATAGAGTGAGAAAATTACTAAATGGCGTTGAATATGAATAACAGACAAGAAAAATCCAATTATATGCTTGCATAAGGAAATAAATTGCTCTAAAAGAAAAGAACTATCAGAACTAACCTCTATTGCCCAACGATTCTACATAACAGAAAACGGGCCTTGCACGACCATCCAAAGGGGAAAACAAATCGAATTTTGCATTATGTTCATCTTATATTTTGAAACGGAACAAATTTCCCATTGTATTTACGTGTCCTAACATTTTTTTTCCCGTTCCATAAAATACGAATTGATTTCTAAAGGCAGCAACTCCATTTCCTTGGTCGAACTAAGAAAGCAAAAATATAATCAAAATAACAACCAAACGAACTAGTTTTGACCCATGTTAGCAAACTAGTATAACCAGAAACATAATTGATTTCCAAAAGCAGAAATTATCTTCTCTCAGGTTTGTAATTAAAGAAAAAGTGAATCTAGGCCGAACAAACAAAAGTGAAACTGGTGATACCTGAATTAGAATTCCCCATCTGTACAGGCGACTGAGCTCTCGTACTAAGCGGAGCTCCATTCCTCCCTCTCTCTCTCTCTCTCTCCTCGAATGGGTTCCGTAGTAGTTACCAAGAGCAGAGAGAGAGAGAAATGGGAGAGAGAGCGAGAGTGAAGTATAGAGGGTTGGGTTTGAGTTTGAGTTTTTTATAATCGGAGGCGGTGAACTGACAATCTCGTCTCTCCGAACTCCGAAGAGTTTTTTATAAACGTCACTGTTCAAAGAAGACTTAATGAACACAAAATAGCCGTGCGATCTCATTGAACGGTCTGGATCTCCCAAATTTTCTCAATCTTTTTGCTATAATTAGATTGCGAATTTGCGATTCAGACAAACCGGTTCGTGAAATTCTGTACAAGTTTTGTTTTCGACTTTTCAGCCTTCACAGTAAGAGAGGAAATAATAAATCTACGGATTTTTTTATACGGAAATCTCTTTACATAATTACGTGTCGCTCGCATAGGTTGGATTGTTTCTTTAGTCACTCAAGCATGTACAGATGTACTGATGTGCTGTCCATACTGTAAGCATTTTGTAAAAAATATGTGTGGCGTTGGTATTCGGATAGTAAATGGCCCAAAGAAATGGCGCAAATGCGGGTGTGACTATGAAGTATGATAGGTGCAGAGCGTTACGAGTAAAATAAGAAAACAATGCGTCATGTCAGACGCATTTTCAGATAAATTAATTCCCAATAAAGTATGACCACATGTCTAAGCATAGAAAGGAATTAAGGAAAAGAAAGGCAAAATTAGATAAATTTGTTTATAGATAAACTTTCTTAAAAAAAATTCATTTCAATAATTTGTTTCACTATTTATAGAATCTCTATAAATTAGAAAAAAAAAATTAACTACATCCAACAATTTTATATCATTTCTAGAAAATACATATTTATCCTTTTTTTATGGTGTCTCTCTCGGAAGTCGGAACGTATGAGAAAGGAATTTTCTGGCAACAACTTTATTCGATAGCCATGATAACAACTGTCAACTGCTAAATTCATAAATATCAATTTTCTTAGTATTAAGATAGATAATTTATCAAATTTAATATAACTTGTAAATTATTTTGATATCAGTGTTACCGATTATACTTTCAAGGCCCCGAAATTTTTTAAGTAATAAAAATATTATTTATAATTACATATATAAGAAAATTGTAGGTGAATTTCGGCATGTACTATTCTCGCCAGTGCTATTGGCGAGTTTACCTTTTTTATTTTCTGACATTTTAAAAAACGGATAAATGTTATACTCGCCAGTGGCATGTACTATTCTCGCCAATGTCATTGATGAGTTTACCTTTTTTATTTTCTCATGTTTTAAAAAAAGGATAAATGTTATACTCGCCAGTGGCATGTACTATTCTAGCTAGTGCCATTGGCGAGTTTACCTTTTTTATTTTTCGACGTTTTAAAAAAAGTATAAATGTTATACTCGGTAGTGGCACTGGTGAGTATAACATGCATTAAATTCCCGTCCTATTAAATGCAAGTTTTTCACTAAACTCGTCACTGGCAGTGGCGAGTTTAGAGTGTAAACAATAATTTATATGAGCTCTCGCTCATTTTCCTCTTCCTATCTTATTATTTCCTCTTATCTTGCTCGTCGTCCCTGTCATGAAAATCTCTTCTTCATCTCTGAGCAAAATTTGTGATTGACGACAATCTGAGAAATGTGATATTGTACTAATTATACAAAAAAACAGAATGTGTTCAGAATCACTTCACAATGTAGAATATATATATATATATATTAAGCACTTATGTTGTTCTGATCCAGCAACGGTTCAGATTTCACCACAGCCTTACGATGGAGTTTTACTGTTAAATTTGTGTCAGTACTTCTACTTTATCATGTAGAAGTCCGAAATTATCTTATAACGTATAGCGAAATGAATGTTCAGCGAAAGAGCTTTATAGTCTTGCCACATAATATCTTAATTACTCATTCCATATATGTATAAGATTCTTTACTATTATTGTAAACAAAAATGATTAAATTTCTTTTCAAACAAAACACTATTTTTTGCGCAAGAAATCTTCTAAACTTGAAAATAACTTTCTAAATATATATGATCCATAGTGATGAGCTTGATTTATATATGCCATTAGCTAGGGTTTAGGACGTAATTTGGCCCGGATCTCGTGATGTTTTTTGTGTTTAATGTTTAAATTAGGATGAAAATACGCAAGTTCGTGGTACTGCTCTACTTTTGTTTGTTAATGCAGGTACAAGGAGAATCAAAGTAAAAGAACCCCGGAGTCAGATTCCTGAAGATAAGCTGCACAAAATGAAGCCAGGTGTTCTGATTGTGGGCCGCAAGACAACTGTTGCGGCCCGCAAGAGAAAACAGGAAGTGCAACAAGGGCCAAGTCACAAGTGCAGTATCTGATTGCGGGTCGCAAGACATCTGTTGCGGGCAGCAAAGAAAATCAAAAAGGTGCATCACATTTGCTCCAGAAACTTTCTCAACTCGCCAGAAAAATGACCTGTTTGCGGGCCGCAAACACTTAGAAGATTTGAAATTCAAATTGGAGCGCTCCGCAGGAAACTCTTCTGCCCCGACATTGCGGGTCGCAAACAGAAGACCCAAAGCCATTTTTGGCTATTCTATTTAGGGATGCATTTTATTTTTGGAGGGGGTTTGTTCTAATTTCGTGAATCAAGTCTGAGACTAGGTTTAGAGAGAAAGGGGAGGGTTCTTGGCAAGAGACAAAGAGGGGAGATCAAGGGTAGATGCAAACGAGATCTTATCGATTTTTCTTCCCTAAACTCTTGATTTTCATTTGTTCTTGTATTCTCTTTTGTTGCTCCCTTGTCATGAGAGGATAATCACCTCTCGAGGGCAAAGAGCGTACCATGAAACTTGCTTATTAGTATAATGTTTTCTCAGACTCAATTGTGCGTTATTACTTCTTTTGAATTGAATCCTTATTTCGTGGTTTAGTTTGAAATTGAATAATTGAGAACTGTGCCCTAGACAAAAAGGAAGTACTAAGTGCTAATCAAGCCCGAGGGGGAAGATTAGTACCTTAGAGTAATTTAGGACTTGTCAACTCTCTGTTAATGTGTAATTGCTAAACGAGTAGAATTGTAAGCCCTAATTCGACGTGTACCATAAAAACCTAGATCAATTCGGTGTTATTTGTGGATATAACCCCAAATTGACTTAGGTATAATGTTAAGAGGCTAACCTCTTACTTGACATTATATTTATTGTTTACGTCATAACATAATCAATTTAGGACTATTTGTTATATACTAAGCAAACAAGTGGATTGGAAAATTCTAGCCCTAGAACTTTACTCTTTTGAATAGACCGAATTTTATTTCTTATTAATTCATAATAATCAAACAACCAAACCAACATTTAAATCCTTAGATTTAAGCACTAAAGTTCAATTTAGAGGATCATTGTTGTCCCTGTGGGATCGATACCTCAAGTACCGCATCGATTAGGTTGTATACTTGCAACCTTTTAAATCGGTATTTTTGATTTAAAACTTGAGTTAATTATTACACCATACCAAACCGATCACATAGCAACGTACGAACTGATACTAGTAATTAATTACGAAGTTTAAGTCAAGTTTTAGAAGATTTAGAAGTAATTTGGATTAGGATTATTTTGTAAGATTTCAAGATATTGTCCTACTTTAGTGTATTTATTGTAGGAATCAAAAACTAGAATGTCCAAGGTGATTGTTAATGTTGTAAAGCTTGTTCTTACTTTCTAACGCACTTTAGATTACCGCAGTCAGAGTTCTAATGGAGTTATGGTCATCCTAATCCACTGCAGACTACAATAGTCTATCACTGCGGTCCACAATAAATCTTCACAGAACATAGTTTTCAGGTTGCTTTATTCTGGTCCGCAGCATACTCCCATTCCGGTCTATAGTTAAAGCTTCAGAGCCTCATTTTCTCCATGATTTGCCCACGATTCAGCAAAAACTTATTTCATTCCACAACCAAACTTATTACGATCCGCAATAAGTAGTTTTAGATTACGAATTTGCTATTTTTAGAGCTCTATTTTAGAATTTTGTTCCTTTATAAATACCTATCTTCTATCTAGGGTGAAGGGGATGTTTCTTTAGAGTAGAAAATCTATGGTTTGTTAGTTGTTGAGAGAAGAAGGAAAAGGTGAAAGCTTTCGTGCACAACCACCGACGTTTGAAGAAGATATTTTATAATTTTCAAGGTTATATTTACTTCTTTCATTTCCTTTAAAACTTTCTTACTTATATTTGTTATTTGTCTCATAGTCATGTGTAGCTAAGTCCCTTTTAAGTCTTTTCTAAAGTTACTTGAAACTCTTGATATGATTTTCTTGATTTAGTTTATCTTCATGATTTTATTTATGATTTGCTCTTTATTTTGATTGCTTGTGTTATCTTAATTGACTTGCATACTTAGGATTTGTATTTCTTTCTAAAATAATTAAATATTGAAACTTGACCATAAAGATCATATTAAACAAGGGACCAAGAACCGAAACATGACGTCAATTGTTTAAGGACATTGCTTAATTGATTTAGATAATTGATCCAAGTACCGAAATGTGAGGGGTAGTTCTTTAGATTAATTAGGACGGTATAAAATCCAATAAATTTATATTAGTATGATCAAGTACCGTAAGGTGAGATTGTGCTAGTTTAAATATGTTATTGACACATAAATATCCTTAATATCAATAATATTGAAATGTGTCGTCATTATATGAAATCAACCTTTTAAATCAAGTAATCATAACATGAGTGGATAAAAACTCTAGAAAAATAGTTCTCTCAAAACTCGGTGAACTTTTAGAACTTGCTTTAGAAATTAGTTTTAATTAGATTATACAACAACCAACTATCATTTTTAAACAACTTCTTTCTTCTTGAATTAGATTACAAAAATCTAAAATTAAATATCTTGTCCATTAGTATTCGACCTTAAATACTCGACAGTAGTAGTCGTACTCTTGTAACTATAAAGTTGGGAGTAATATTTTTTTATGTTTAGGTTTATCAAAATCGCATCAAGCAATTTTGATTAACTACCACTTAAGCTATTAAATGATTTGGCAGTTGAGGTTATTGATTAATGTTATCCTAGGCTAGTATGTATCACTGAGACCGTGAGAGTAATGATTTGAATTTGGTATTCAATTAGTGGAAGCAATTATCTCTAGAATTTGAAAACCCTTCGTGGGGGTGGGGCCCAATAAATTACACTAACAATATTAATTAATAGCTTACATTTTGATTTTATTGGAATAAATTACTTTGTGTATGTCTACCTGGACTAGGCGTAACCACCTACCACGACCACAATATATGAAAAACAGAAAAAGCATTTTTCACAATTAACAAAAAAATTATATGAATGAATCAAATGTAATAAAGTTGAATAAATAAATAAACAAACAAGGACATCTAGATGCCTTTCCTGTCGCTTCTGTTACTTCTTTTCTCAAGTCAGCATTTGTCCTTGAGGCCGAACTTAGCGGCCCGTTAACACTTTTTGCTGTAGCAAGTACATTATTACAAACAAATATTACTATTACTAATAACGTTTTCAAACCCACGAAACGATCACGCAAATGACATCTTGCGTTTTACGTTGCAACTAATTGTTGAAAACATGATCAAAGTGTCAATAACTCGTCATTGTGATGTATTGCTATTGTTGTTGTTGCGTTGGATGTTGGATGTATATGTATTTTTTGTTTGTTAGGAGGCAAGACAATGTGCAGTCAAATTATTGACTTGTGAGTGCTTCCATTAGTTGGACAACTAATACAAAACAGTTTTTGGCTTTGGCATTCATGACTGGTGTGACTTGTGATGAATGTGACTTGTGAGTGCTTGGATTAGTTGAACTAGAAACAGATCAGTTTGAGAGGATGTGGATCGATTGTGGAGATATATATCCAAACATTATTTATTGCTACTCTCCACTCTCCACTCTCCACATCCCCTGTTATTATCTTGCTAACTCGTGACATTACTTATATTTTTTCCCCCCATTTTTGTGTTCCAATAATTCAACTAGTGGACGTGATTCTTTTTTTTTCTTTTGAAAGGTGAAAAGCGGACATGATATTAATTAGTGAAATAAACATTTTCTTAACTGCCTTTTTTCCATTAGTGATCCAATAATATGATTTCCTATATTAATGCTTGTATACTATTTTAATGAAACTCGCAGGTACTTTAATTGAATCCGTATAAATTGTCGACAGAGCAAAATCAAAGAGGAAGTTGGGGAGTTGGTTTAATAATGTGAAGAGAATAAACAAACCAATAATAATAGTAGTAGCAGTACTAGTAGTAAGTTCATTCAATCATTACAAACAATCGTATGGTTTGATAGACCAAATATAATAATCACCTCCATAATTCTTCATATACACCAAATTAAGAAAATGGAGAAATTAGAAAATTTTGGGGAGAAATGTTATAAATAGAAGAACTACAAATCGGCCTGCATTCGGGCCCAAGAACAATAACCCCCCTGGATAATCCGTTTTCGTCTAAAACAGATCAACAACTCTTCAAAGGATGTAACCTGGTCGAAGAGCTGACCCGTTTCTACCTAAAGCTTAGTTAGCCAATAAATACAAAAATTAGTGGACATATTAGAGACTAATTACCATTTTGACTAGGATTTATCTACTATTCTATATTTTCTCTCTATTGTAATCACCTCATGTCTTGGCTCGTTATTCCAAGGGTCGAAATTATATTCATCAATAAACTTTTTCCCTCATTTCTTCCTCTCGGCTTAAATACATAAGGTCGAGATCATTGGTGCTTTCGTCTGTCTCTGAATTTTTAGAACTCGCTTCTTTTACCTATAATGTCTACCATCCTGTCCGCCCACTCAGGGAGGATCAAATTGTTGTGCTCATGGGACAAATTCGAAACACACTCCCACCACCCCCCGACACAACACCTCTTCACCCACCAACCCTCGGCACTAATCCCCTCTCAGTCACCGGCACCTCAAATTCAACCGCAGGTACTCTCATACATCATACTCCTTCGAATATTCCCAATGCCTCGGTTCATCCTCTGACACCATCTTTTGCCACCAATACCTATGCATCTTCGAACGCAGGCAATCAACATCTCTCCACCACTCACCCCATTACCCTCTCATTGAAATATGCCTTCGCATCCACACCTCATTCTCTGGTTTTCCCCAACCAACCTGCTATCTCCTTCCCTTGGCAAGTGGTTCTCGGGCAGCCTCACCCCCATCTACTACAGCCCCCATACTACACTCCACATCCGCACACCACGCAACACAATACCATTCTCCTTGAACACTCCTATCCATCTAGCTTCAGACCCCATACCCATAACATCCCTCCGCTACACAGTACAATCGGTGCCTCTACACTTGTGCATACCGTTCCCGTGGCTCCCATACATGACTTCCCTTTGGACCAAACAAATGTTTCCACTTATCCAACCATCCAAAAAGACCAATTCTCCTTCAAAGAACAAATTTGGCGTAAACTATGTGCACTAGAGTTTACGAGGCGATACATCGATCCAGTGTCAACTTCTCCCGACCTGTTTGGAAGACCCCGCTTGGAACTGGTATTCCTCTTTGCCTCCTCGATCCAGTGGTACCTTTGACCAGCTTGCCTGAGTTTTCATAGTTCATTTTGGAGGCATCAAGAAAGCCAGAGAAGTCATGTGACAGTCTTCTTAGCATGCAACAAGGCCCCACAAAGTCTACGAGGCGATACATCGATCGCTTCATAGAAGCCGCACAGGCAGTAAAGGATTACGATGACAAAATCGATGTACTAGCTGTACGCCAGGGACTTCGTAAGGGCAACATGCGAGGCCCACAAATCGCAGTTCACCATGTTACAAGACTCGTGTCTTTCGCCAATGCATAAGTCCAAGTAGAGGAGGATGATGCATCCAGGATGAAGATCCCAACAGACTACATTCCGCACATGCTACACCCCGAGGTCCCACGAATCGAAAATTGCACAATGATAGGGAAGAAAAACGACCTTTACAGAACTCATTGTAATGCTTGTAAACTTGGGGATAGCTTTCTTCATTATTCTGGTTCGAATCCCCAAAATATATATAGGATAAATACATCTTGAAGTCTTGAATTGTTGATCTACATTGCTTCTATTACAGCAAATTCCTAACCCGTTACAGAACTCATAGTAACGGGTTGGCTCCTTGCCCAAAATACCCTTCAATGCATCTATGGTTGACTTCTGAACTCTCCTGGCTGGACAGGAACCGTTGTGACTGGTGAGGAACCCGTTATGACGGGTTAGCAACTCGTTGTGACGGGTCTGGAATGTGTTACTGTAATGCATGGCTCTACCAATATGCCAAAATTCCTTGTCTTCCAGCTCTTCTCCTCTTCAATCTGTTACAATGGATTGGTAACTTGTTGTGATGGGTGGACAATCCGTTATGACGAATTAGGGACCCGTTGTGATGGGTTTTCCTTGCGTTACCAAACACAAGGCTTTGCCAAGCCTCTATTTTTGTCCAAATTGTTTGCTCTTGATATTAATGTGATCGTCTTGACATGCATATTTGAGTTTTTATTTGCATGCAGAGTTACAAGGAAGTTGGTTTGGAGCATTTTTGTGTTGTTTCACTCATTGTATTAAAAGCAATTATATTCTAACCTTTATGATGCTGGGACCTCTGGTAAAGGAAAGAATTCGTAATTCTTCCTTGTGCGTGATAATTGAGAACCTTTATGATACTCTTAGTTTGCTTGTGTTACATTTTCTATTTAATTATGTGTAGCTTTGAGCACATATTATTTGGTAACTCTGTTGTTGCGACATACAACTTAGCAAATCGATGTTTGGTGCTTCTGTTCTTGTAACTAATCCAATTCATTAACTTAAATTTTATAACTAGATTGTGTTATATGATTTATATATGAGAATCTTTTTTAAGCTATACATTTGTTTTAGCTTAACTTACATCTTTAATACATTTTTTGTTGTATTTATGAATCTTTTGTGCATGTATTAGCAATCTTTACTTCATTGTGTTGTTATTTCAGAAAAAGAACTATCATATCCAGTGTTTTGTTATTTTAACTTGTTTGGAATGAAAATTCTAATTAAATTATGTATTTGATATGTATTGAGCAAAATAAGTTGCATTATTATCTTGATAGTTTGATCGGATTTAGCATATAAACTGTTTTCTATATGCAATAAAAATATTCTAACAATATATGAAAAAAGTAAGCTATACCAAAGATAAAAAAAAAATGAAGAGAATGATGCATGAATTCTCTTATATTTTCTTTCCATCGAAATAAACGGTGAAAAACAAAACATGTTTTCTTTTTTCTACAAATGAACACCGAGGTTTTATTTTTCTTTTCGGACATAAAATTATTTTGCAGTGAACTTCTTTTCCAAATATTTTCTGTGCAAACTAACATAATTGAAGTTCTACCAAGCTGAAATTTACTTCCAATATCTTATCAGATTTTACATGCATAAACAACTTTCTGCTAATTTAACAGACTACTTTTATGAGTAAATGGGATTGTTTATACAATACCTTAATCGGCTTGGCGAGCTACCGCAAAAGTGACACAGTAGTAGTCAGAGAACACAATGATATGTAAAGGATAAAAAAAAAATTCTCTTACAAGCACCGAAATGTATTTACAGACACACAAAAAGGAAAATTACCAAGAAAAGAAAGTAGAATTAACATAAATGGTCCAAGACCACAGGCTCTCCTTGCAAACCAGTTGGTCCAATATTCTGGTCACTTTCATGTGACGATTTGCTTTCCTTCGGTGTAGATTTGATTGACAGGATCTGCTCCAAATCTGCTATAGCCTCCAGCATCGTTGGTCGGCTTTTTGGATTGAAGGCAATGCACCGAAGGGCCAATTCGGCTGCTTGCAAGGCAGCTTTAAATGGGTATTGACCTTGTAATCTTGGGTCCATTAATAGAGCTAATTTTCTTTGGTTCGTTAAAATAGGCCGGGTAAAGTCAACTAGGTTCTGTTGACCACTCGGCCGGTCAGTGTCCAGTGCTCGTAAACCAGTCATCATTTCTAGGAGCACCACTCCGAACCCATACACATCACTGTTTACATAGAGATGACCTGATTATCATTGACACATTGAATAATATAATGTTTGAGACCATGCCATTGTCGCACTGTCATACTAATACTTGGATTTGTTTAATTTTTCCTTAATGTTGGAGAAAAGATCTGTTACCTGTAGCGATATATTCCGGAGCTGCATATCCAAAGGTCCCCATTACTCGAGTCGTCACGTGGCTATTCTCACCAGTGGGACCTGTTTTCGCCATGCCAAAATCTGATAGCTTTGCATTGAAGTTCTGAAAAATCAGTAGGAAAAATGTTAACCAAATTACAATACAATATGGTACTGGCAAAACAGGCAGCCCATTAGATAAATGTTTACTTGACATTTAACAAAATCACCAATCATTTTCTCAATAATGCAACACTCTTTTGTTTTAATTTTAATCCTATGTAGCCAAGCCTCTTTCCTAATAAAAAAAGGATAACTAAATAAATAAAAAATTTCCAACACGGTCTCTGTTGCAGACATCATTATCTCAGCTGTTTATCTCAAATGTGATACTCACCGAGTCAAGAAGGATATTGGAGGCCTTAAAGTCACGATATATAATTTGTTTCTCTGACGTATGAAGGAATGCTAGACCACGTGCTGCACCGATGGCAATCTTTAGTCTAAGTTCCCATGACAGTTTGTGGTAAGCTGAGCCCCCTTCTTAGAAGTAATTCAATAGTTTAGTTATACAACTATTATGAAAAATGTTATGAAGTAAAGTGATTATGTTTGTTAATTAAGTTACAAAATGCAAAATCATTTCACTGGTATAAAGAAATAAACTAGCAAGTAAACCTAAAAGAATAGAGTCAGTGAACAAAAGAAAAGAAAAACTGCAATAGGAGATCAGTACTATAGTAGCTGCCGTTTTTTGCTATTAATGCCAATGAATGCCTGTCACCTATCTAAATTTTAGAAATTTAGTATCATTAAAATTTATTTCTGGTGCTAATGATCTGTATCCTAGTTAAGCTTTTCAAATATCACACAGGCACACAGCATCTGATATTCTGCTCAAAATGTGAAATTTCTAACTGTAAAACTAGAAAAATATTCAATATACCCTTCCCAGCCTGTATTTACCAGAAACCATGAAAATATCTTTGCCACCATATTTTCCATCTGAGAATTAAATAGCAAAAACTAAGAAAAAAGTGCATTTAATTTTTGAGAAAATATGTCAGAGGACTACAAAATAACTTTTGTTCATTTTACATAGATATATGGATATGGGGTCTGTTTAATTATGTAACTACTTGGCATATTTAAGATTTTTGCAGGGGTATGTATGGAATTTTCTTTCTGTTAAAAATCTTTCAGATGATTAGGGACTAACTTTTAAAAAGGTGATTCTCTAAGCTTCCCTTTGCCATAAATTCATAAACAAGAAGTAGCTCGTTAGCTTCTACGCAATAACCCAAAAGTCTGACAAGATTTGGATGTAAAAGCCTCCCCAGAAAATCCACCTCACACTGTAAAACACAAAAAGGAGCAAGAAAAATGTTTTGTCAACATCTTAAGTACTAAAAAAATTTAAACCATGATTCATTTTTATCTTAAACTGGAAAAAATTGTCCAAACGGGTTATTAGTGCTTGGCAGGAAAGGAGAAAGAAACATGGAAGGCACACGATTTCCATCCAATAGAAGATTGGAGTGCATTATCTCAGCACTTTGTATTTGACTAATAATTATCTTCTTCAATAAAAGGTAGAAGGCCTTCCTAAAAGAGAGAGGCAGGCACGTTTAAATCACCTTGTTATTATAACATACTTTCTAAACATGGAAAAATGCTTAAGAAAAATATAATTATTTCAAGAATGCAGAAAGAAGGCCAGAATCATCAAGCAAATCCGCTTTCAGTCAAGGCAGAGAATTTGAAATGTTAAAACTCACATTCTACATGAAAGGAAATATTTTTGCATCTCATATTATGCCTCTGTTATCTGCAATGAATTATTTATACTTAACTTACAAGCTAATTATACTTAAATTCACACGTTTTTATAACTAATACACAAAACATTCACCATTTCTCAAATAAGGAGGTGTTTATCACCCGTTTAAATAAAATAGATGAATATAATGCATGTTATAAAATGTTACTAAATGTAAATAGGCATGCAGTACAAAGGTTAAATGTATTTACACAAGTAAACCTCCATCATTCAGTTCATAGAAGGCAATGTACTAATTAATCACTAAAGGCTTAATTAAATAAAATTAAGAAAGCACCATTAAAATGAGGCCATCTATATTTTTGACAAAATGAAAGTTGAAAACCACTAAATCCATGTATAGATGATTGGTTTTTTTGTGCCTTCATTGTGAAGAAAAAAGGCCAACCAAAAAAAATGTGCAGAGTATCAAGTTATGTTTACCTTCCATTCTTCCAATCCTTGCAAACTCTCAGGATTAAGTTTTTTCACTGCCACAGCCATGCCAGATCCGGCCTCTGTCGGACTTAGCGTTCTCTCATCAACCCATCCTTTGTACACACTGCCAAAGCCTCCCTCTCCCAAAATTGTATCTGGGATAAACTTTCCCGTCGCATTTTTCAACTCCGCGAATGAGAATACTCTCAAATTTGGTGTTTCCAATATTCTTCCATCTGGGTATTCATCGAAATCTATTTCTTTGTATGTATAACTAGTTGTATTAATTTGAGGGACTTCCTTGTAAGTTGTCGCCATGGCTCCACTGCTCAGGACCTGTATTGCTGCTTTTACATAATACAACATGTATCATGTATGTAATAGAAAATTCAGCAATATTTGCACATTTTCTTGAAATATAAAGAACAAATGAGAAGAGGAGGTATATATACAGCGTTGATTGCGGGTGACAATCGGTGCATCTGGCATGCCCACACAATTCCCCATTTGTACACTCTGATCGTATGATAAATTGTTCCCCTCTTCTTTATCCGCTTGATCGAGGTGAGGTGAAGTACTGCTTAATTGGTAAGACTTAAGAGGGAATTGTTCAAGAAGTGAAACTAGAGAGAGAGGGAAGAGATGTAAACCGTCTGCTCTCTCCTCTCCGGTCGTGCTCACTAAATCCATGCTTGAATATTAAACTAATTAATGGCGTGCATACACTGTTCCATACATCCATTACCATCAACATGAAAAACGAAACCCATTTGTGGTTTCATGAATGTTAGTTGTATCCAGTACAGCTATACTTACAGGATGCCCCTTATATTTAATATGGAAACAAGTCAAAATTCTTTGTCTATGTACTGTTTTTTATATGTGTCACACTCAGAAATAATAACTAGCTTAAGGTTGTTAATCCCGCCACGTGTACTTGGTTACAAGTACACGAAAGACTTAATTAATTGTCAAGAATTTCATATTTAGATTACTTTATTATATTTAATTTAAGAAAAAGCACAATGTTGAACACACAATACATGAACATCCAACAAATATATATATATATATATATATATAAGATTTTACAGCAGAAGCTAAAGAAAATAAAATACATATAGGAGAGGGCAATCCCATCAAAGGACATGAGAACGACCCTTGCTAACCTACTATAAACTAATCCTAACAAAAGAAAGAAAAAAATAAACAAAGAACTGATCAACAAAACGAAAGACGCCTGGAAACTCCATCCTAGCACTCTCCCCTAGACATCAAAAGACTCATGCTCCTTACCTGGACCCCACAACCATCTTGGAATATAAGTAATTTATAAAAATTACTCGGTGTGGATTAAGGTCCAGCATTTAGGATTATATTCGATTCAAGGTTGGACCATTCACTTTTATTGAGATTAGATATATCTAAGTCACTATAATTAAGTGTGTATTAGTTAACCATTATACATTTTAAATAATTAAATCTATCCAAAAAGACTTCACGAGAAAGAAACCCAAAATATTGAGAGGAATACTAGCGTAATAATAATAATATGGAAAGATGTCAAACTCCCAGACAAATGAACAAAAAGCACACACTCGATCAAAAGCGAACCGAGAAGTCTACCCTCACAAAAGAGAAAGATAATAAATTAAACTCTCGATCTCAGCCGTCATACGAAAATAAGGAACCGATTACCCGTTTGAATAATAATAAAAAGGGAACTCCCTGTACCAGTTAAGGTCAATGGGAGGTCCATATTTCCTCTGTACTCACTAGGGGCCAATGGAGGAACCCCTTCGAATATTTGGAGATCTCGAAATATCGGCTAATAAAATATATAAAGAACGAAATAGCTCCAATACCTCACATATGATACGCATACTCTAAACTGAGAAACTGAACCTTAATCACTCCCAAGAGGAGATATTATAATATTATATAACAGTAAGGGTATTGAAAAGAAACTCTCTTACTGGCACAATGAGTCATCAAGTGATGATCATTGTTGGTGAGGAGTAGTCGAATGTCCTTAAGGACATCCCAACGAATGGACCCCACGAGCGTTTAGCTTGTGTACGTAATTCATCCGCCACGATGCCCCCAGACTACATCCAATCTAAAACTCACCGACCCGACACTCATCACACCCGACGAATACATATAAAATAACATATGCATCTACCTATAATTATCTATTAGCTTATACGATTCGTATATCGGATCTTACATGCAAGATAAGATGCAGATGACATGTAATGCAGGTTGGTCTCAAATGTTGGTATATTACCGTTATGAAATTATGACAGTTCAAGTCCTACGGGCCTGATTACTTATTGTTGGAAATTTGGTACTACAATGCATTTTAGGTAAGTATGGTAGGTCCTAATAAGAGTGAAAGGAATATAATCTCCAGGAATCCACACCTGGAATGGAGAGAGTCGTGCT
>CAXKVX010004175.1:0-24669 GCA_964058865.1 Eleocharis quinqueflora
TGCATAAAAAATATAGCATGTATTACATACGACGAATGTGAGCACAGTAATGATATTCGCCGTAACATATGAATGATATAGTTGGATAGCATGAGTATTAAAATTTCATTACTTTGCCATACAAAGATCAATAAGCCCCCATTGAATACCCCAAATTGCACTCAAAATGCATCCTTTAGAAAAGCACTATACAAGGCCATAAGGTAGTTTGCCTAGAGTATATTAAGACCGTCGACTCGATCAATCATGTCCATAGCTTTAACTTTGTTTATGTTAAAATCTATGACTGGCAACATAGAAAGCCTTCTGATAGAGAAGAAATCCCGCTTATTACTACTATTACTACTAGTCGGTGACTGACTGTTGCTCTTACACAACCTTCTATTTTTCCCTCTTCCCGTATCAAGTTCTTGACTCCTACTCAGTCCCGGTATGAACTTTCTAAACTTCACATTCTGTAGCATTTCTTGATCTTCTTGACTTAACGAAGGGGAGGCAGGCGAAGCTGAGTTGCCGATCTTTGGTTTGTCTGAAGACGAAGTTAAGGCAAGTCCTTTCTGTGTGGGGGAACGTATTGGAGACTTGATTGGAGATTTGAAGCCTACTCCTT
Source organism: Eleocharis quinqueflora (assembly GCA_964058865.1). Lineage (NCBI taxonomy): Eukaryota > Viridiplantae > Streptophyta > Magnoliopsida > Poales > Cyperaceae > Eleocharis > Eleocharis quinqueflora. The sequence goes on from CAXKVX010004175.1 coordinate 611, forward strand.
TGGATGGTTTTGATTGGCTTATGAGAAGGTGAAGCCACACGATTAGGTCAAGGATGAATGACTCAGTTTTGGACTTGTCAGCATGGTGCAGGGTCTCAATTAAAGTCAAGTCAGTGTGACCTGAAGACTTGCTACTTATCTCTGACCTGAACAACAATGCACAAGTTATTAATATGCTAAGTTCAAATATCAGATGTCATCTGTAACCTTGTTTTTTAATGCATAAAGAGAAACCTTGTGTAAACCTGAACACTATTTGCAATCAAAACCAGGATCTAAGATATACTGATCTTCTGTGAGGCAGGATCTTGATTGATAATTCATGTGTCTACATGCAAGCTTGACACATTAAATTGAGGCACAATTCACATAAAGAGAGGTGCTTACCCTGTGTTGGCCCACTCTCCGACCCAGCCAAAACCGTGATGCGCTCTGAATTGTTTCAAAATACATATAGCAAAGACCAAAATAAATCAAAAGATTAAAAAAAGGAAATTAAGGAAAGAACTGAAACAGAAAATTGAGTGTTTATTCAATTACTTGGTGGTGTTACTAGCAAATGTTACAAGCCATCGGAGTGTCTTCTCCATTTCTGCTTTAATTTGCAATACGCTAAGCTGTAAGTTAATTAGATAGTAAGAAAAAGTTTCCCTCGATTAAGCATAAGTTATGCAATACTTGATTTGGCAATCCTCCCCTCCACCACGACCAGCTCCCAGTCATAATAATATAAGGAGAAATGAAAGAGAAAGATACAAAGAAACAGAAAATAGTCAAGAAGAACAAATAAAAGGATCAGGTAAAAACACATACCTCTTCTTTGACCTGAAAAGAATGCAAGCGCGACCTTAAAGAAGATTTGACACTAGGTGGTAATCCTTGGTATAATGCATCCCTTGTAGTTGCAGGTATAGAACTTGATCTTGAGGCCTGCATTGGTTAGAAGCCCATTCATAAGATATCAAATCATCATATTACGAACAAGGTATCTATTCCTAATGTTTTCATATTTCTACGTCTCTAGGTACATCTATGATACCAACCCAATATAAGAGACTGAAACTATTTATTATAATGAGTTGATAGATAGCAAAAGAATAAAAGCTAAGAGGATCTTGAGCTCGCACAAAGGATGTTGAGGTGCTAACCTACAAACCTGTCATTGCAAAACCGAACAGTTGATTATGAACTACTTAGCTATGGTGAATGTACTTCGGTTAAAAAAAATTTAACGTTAAAGTTTATTTTCTACACAATCATAAGACTGAAAGATGAAAGTAAGTTTGAATTCAATAGAGGCCCGTTCACTTTTCAACTTTTCATTGCAGTCTACATTTATTATGAAGTAGATTCTGTTCAACAGTTGAAGGGGAGCCTTGGTGCAACGGTAAAATTGTCGCCTTATGACCAGGAGGTCACGGGTTTGAGTCGTGGAAACAACCTCTTACAGATATGCAGGGAAAGACTGCGTACAAAGACCTCAAAGTGGTCTGACCCTTCCCCGGACCCGCACAAGCGAGAGCTACTTGCACCGGGTTGCCATTTTGTTTAGATTATGTTCAACAGTTCAGATCAGTTGACCAAGGTCAATTCAACAGTTCCTAACATTAAGCATACCCCTTTGTGGGCTCAAATTCAACTAGCTTCGCTCCAAAATATCATGAGATATCCAAATATTTACTTTCACATTTAAAATTACAAAATAGACTTACAAGTGTGTCTATTTGAGTAATAATATTAGCATAGTGTAGTGCAAGGCCGACAGGCCCCAGTCTGACACGTCCTAGGGGTGCATTCACAGCTCCTTCATGGTCTACAAAAATATATCAGCTTATTCCAAGAAGAAAGGTACAACTAAAATCTATATTTGTTCCATACCCCAATTCCTGCTCTCAAACAACTAATAGCAGGATACAATATATTTATATTTGCCTGCAAACATTCAATTTTAATGATCTTCCATAACATTGCTACTTCTTCATAGAAGCACAAAAAATAAAAATAAAAAATCATTTTGATAAGGACAAAGCCATTATGATGTTTGAGGTCTTAAAAATTAAAATACCAGCATTTCCAAAGGCCCTGTGAATTTCCAAATGCAAGAAATGAACTATATCTACAAGCTTCTCCATAACCTACAGAAGAAGGAACAACAATTTTACAGTATTCATTTTGTGTATTGATTTTTCTAATGTAGTCAGAGTCAAGTGGGTACTTGTCTGGTACAAAGGATTTGGTTTGTTAATGTTCAACATCATGAATATAAAAAAACTAAAAGAAGAGAACCTTTCACTTTATTATAAGATAAAAATCGTACCATTTTGAGATTGTACAAGAACACTTAATACAAAACACATACCTCTTCTAAATTCTTGGCCCAAAGTGACCTTTTCTGCAAACTTTTTACCAGCTTCCTTTGGCTTTTCACCTCTTGCTTTAATATTTGAAGATGTTCGTCTAATTTTAATAATCAAATCATGAGAATATTCGTCTCTTACAAGGAAAAGGTCTGCAAATGATCTTAAAAAGGGAGAACGGAATTGCTGCTAAAAAGGACTCATTGTTAAATTGCTAAAAGAAACCATATAATCAAAACAAGAAAATTTTACTTCTTTGAGTTGCAGTTAGGTTGTTCTCATCTTTACTCATCCTTCTATAATCCATCTCAAATCTATCCAATGCATGTAACTCATGATATAGTTCCTTCAAAAAGAGGAGTCAAGCATTTATAAAACCTGAATAATCTAAAATGTTGAATTCATAGTTCATATGTCGGAATACTCACAGCTGTGCACTGAGCCCATGCCATCAACTGCTGCATCACAGATTCTGCCTCAATTCCCAAGTGGATTTGTCGTGTAATTTCTGATGCTAATCTAACGAATTTAATAATAATAATATGTAGCTAATGTCAAATTCAATATGGGAATAATAAAATAAGCAAATAATAAAGAAAGCTTCATACTTGTCGAAGTAGCGGTCTAAATTGTGCCATTGAGGGTCCTTGCAACGGTTTCCAAAACGAACCACCTCATTTGAAAAGACCTTGAATTCTTCTCTGTTGAAATAAAATTAATATCACTGCATAAGGGGGTCATTGTTAATGCATATCAAATTCCTATCAAGTAACTCACAGAACAATTTTGTCTTTGGCATCAACAAACCTAGAGAAATATCTACAAATTTACAATGTATGTAAATGAATCATATCTTAATTTTTGCTTTATAAAGATGTAAGAGTAAATATAAAAACCTTGAGGGTAACCAAGCAGATCTCTGGTCATTGTATTTTCAACATGAAAAACTCTAATGACTGGTTCAATATTCAGATATTTGTCACCAGGATTCCTATTTTTCGTCTCTAAAATTTTATTATCTCCAGTAGCAGCAGGTACACAATGGTAACAGTGCTGCCCGAGCTGGACTATTCATACAAACCAAAAGTTTTCACAACAAAACATAAACACTATATTTACGGTTGTGCAAAGCAACCTCAGCATGCATTACCTCTCAATGATATTCAAATATAAATCCTAACCTTTTATCAGCTGAAGCAAGCCTTAGCAATTCATCCATGTCTTTAGAGATTAACAACTGCACGCCCTCGGATGCAAGAACAACTTCTTTAAGATGCTTTATACTCTCCCTCGAAAGAGATCTCATCAAATTCGACCCCTTAACTATGGTATTTGCCACTTCAAATGCCAAAATTGTGACTTTGCTGCCCTTGGTGGTTCCGCCAGGTGCAAATCCAGAGTTCTTTAGGTTTAAGTTTGTCATGCTGCTACCAAGTGTATCTAATACCTCTACAGCCTTTCCTAATCCTGCCGTACCAGCACGGCCCAAAATTAAGCCAATATCTGGTACCTGTTTCATATACAAAAAGGAAAGTTGAGATCACAGACGAGTAAAAAAATCCAGTTCTTCTTGGTACCTGGTCGAGAACCTGGACTATTAAGGTGAGTGAGTTCATATTTATCTGTGTAGATGTACTGCATTTGCCAGGTTGGGCATAAATGCCACTGAACAGGTAATAAGCACATTTTATTCCAACTTTTCATGGGTTTTATTTTCTACGCTGTAAATTTGCTTAATAAAGTGTATTTGCATCTATCACAGTAAAATTGAGTTCAATAAGGACCGCATTATTTGCATCTATCACCCATGGAACTCATACACAAAGTAAAAACCACGGTACCTTAGGCGAGGTTGCAACATTGCACTATAACAATCAAGAACTAAAAAGACATACAACAGACCCTTTTGTCCCAAACAAGTTGGGGCAAGATTGCAGTAAAAATGAATAATATTTAAAAAATGAGTAACAGACACATGCCTTTGTACCAGCCTTTGCAGTTGTGGTCCTTCGTCTAGCAAATGTGGAATTTTGTGAAAATGATCTCGAAAGCCTCGGTTGTTCATCAGATACATCTGCATTGCATGAAGTGCTTAACGAAGCTGGTGCTAATATATCTGAAGACAAAACCAATTCCTCTTGAAATCGTGTCTCCACACATTGGGAACTCAATTTTGGCTGATTTTTGTTTGCTATGTAGGTATCTACAATTATGCTGGCACCAAGTGTAGTATCACTTGGAGATTTATCAACAGCTGAATTTCTCACACAAACAGAACAAATCCCACCCATTTATCTTATATTTTCTACAAACTCATGATATGGTAGCTAATTGTGAGGTAGAGGAGCTCCAATCCATCAATAAAATCTGAAAATGCACAATCAAAATGATGTTATTGCCTTTCTACATTAGTGCATGGTGCAGATATAATGGGTACTAAACTACTGCCGAGTTTCTTTTCCTTTTTTGTTTTCCTTCAATTCAAATGGAATCCTAAAAGTAGCAGTATTTTTGCTCAGGAATTAAGTAGGAACATGGTACAGTCAGTAAACAATGTTGACTAAGCAAATTTAGTCAAATTCTAAATCAAGAAAAGCTAATTCCATTTGGAATTAACAGCCAGACCGGCAGACCGCACATGAAACACCATGTCTTTTTAATTCAAGTTGTAATTTTATAAATCACTAACCAAACAATAAAAGAAATAAGCAAATATATCTCCCATTTTGCTTTGCCCCAAACCAAAACACTAAATCAACAGACAAAACCAAAAGATCCACGCTGTCGATTATAAATCAAGCGACCAGAAGTTTGAAATCGAGAAAACAAACCTTTGCGGAGATGGAGCGGCAGCTAATTGCAGGGAAGATGGGGTGTAACTGTATCAGTCAAGCGCAAGTATTGAAACTTCAACGTAAAGAAGAAGAGAGAAAACGAGGTCAAAGAAGGAATTCTTTGGTGCGCTCTACTATACCTAGAGCGCACGAGCTGGTTGAAAAGTTCATGTAACAAGTGTTGATTGACGTGGGAGAGAGGAAGGTGTAGATTTGTTTTGTTAATAGTTTGGGTTTTTGGTTGAGACAGCGGGGAAGAAGCGGGGAAGAGAGAGAGATAGAGAGAGAGAGAGAGAGAGACTTGCGCGAACACAAAAAGACCCGACATGAATTGATTATAGCGCGGTGACCCCACAGAGAAGAGGTGACGCGAGTCAACCCCACGCAGTACTCTGAATAAATGAATTCCAAAATATGGCTTTATTTATTATTTATTTATATAATATATAGCTGGAAAACTGGGTCTTTGGTCCCGATTTTTTTAATAATGAAAATTAGATTAATTAATTATATTAAGACATAAAAATTATTTAAAAAGTTACAGAAATAGAAACGAACGGATTGCGAATATCGACCAATTAAAAAATCCAATTGAACGGTGTTGTCAATATCGTCCAATTTAGATTTTAGTTTTTTTTTCCGAACAGGTGAATTTTTTATTATTAAAAATATTAGTATTTTAATATATGAGTTGGATTGTATTTATATATTTTTTGCAACAACTTCAGTTGCGCTTATCGTAACCGTAATTAATTTTTTTTTTATCATCGCAAGTTATCGAGTTGTAGATATCTGAGTCTATTCCATACCTTCTTGTCTGATTTGCGATCGAAGAAACGAGCAATTCAAAATTGATTCCGACGCAAATTCATGATAAAATTTTACTAATTAAGACATAAGTTGAAGATGAAGTCAAATTTGATATGCACATTTTTTCGACCGCTAATCAAACTCGACGCAATGAAATTAGACTTTATCTACAGCTCGATGGCTTGCGATGTTAAAAAAACTAATTACAGTCCCGACGAGCGTGGCCGAAGTTGCTACAAAATAATATTAAGTATGATTAGCAATTTTTAGGTAATTTTTGTAGCAACTTCGACTACTCTCGTCGAAACGGTAATTAGTTTTTTTAACATCGCAAGCCATCTAGTTGTAGATATCCGAATCTACTTCCACTGCGTTGAGTCTGATTTGCAATCGGAGAAACGAGCGATTCAAAATTGGATCTTACGCAAACTTGTGATAAAAATGACTAATTAAGACATAAGTTGAAGATGGTGTCAAATTTGATATGCACATTTCTTCGACTACAAATTAGACTCAACGTGGTGGAAGTAGACTTGGATATCTATAGCTCTATGACTTACGACGTTAAAAGAAATAATTACAGTCTCGACGAGCGTAGTTGAAATTGCTACAAAAATAGAAAAAAATGCTAATCATACGTAATAATTTTTTGTAGCAACTTCGGCTACGCTCGTCGAGACCGTAATTAATGTTTTTTATCGTCGCAAGCCATCCAGTTGTAGATATCTGAGTCTACTTCCATCGTGTCGAGTTTGATTTGCGTTCGGAGGAATGCGTATCTCAAATTTGGCTCCATCTTCAACATATGTCTTAATTAGTAATTTTTATCACGAGTTTGCTTCAGATTCAATTTTGAATCGCTCGTTTCTTCGATTGCAAATCAGACTCAACGTGGTTTAAGTAGACTCGAATATCTACAGCTTTATGACTTGTGACGATAAAAAAGAACTTAATTACGATCCGACAAGTACAACTAAAGTTGTACAAAAACTTACCTAAATACTATCCAACTCATGAATTAAAATATTAATATTTTTTTAATAATAAAATATTCACGTACAAAAGTTGAATTATTTTTATAACTGACCTGAAAAAATAAAAAATAACATTTATAACCATAGATTCAAATCTTTGATAATAATGACTCTCTTTTTAAACGGTCACATTCAGAGTTACTTAGAATTTCCTTTTGTTTTGTTTGAATTTCTAAGTGCCCTCCAAATACATGAATCTAAATAACACGTCTGAACGTAAATATAAAGTTGGGTCATTATCGTCAACGATTTGAATTCAGAGTCATAGATGTTATTCTTTATTTTTCAGGTTAGTTATAAAAATAATTTATATTCAAATTAAAAATCTAAATGGACGGTATTCACAATACCGTCCATTTTGCCTTTTTCTCTAGACGGTATTCACAACACCGACTTTTTTCATTTTGGAGCGTCCCAAGTACTCTTTATGTTTAAAAATAATCTATTTATTTATTTTCTAATTATAAAAAAAAATCGGTCTTTGGTTCTTTTGCTGCAACAGAAATATAAAAAGAATTATTTATGGGGCAATTTTACAAACTGCTCTTGCTTGTCCTTTTTCTAATATTTTTGCCAAATTGCCATTGTGGGCCCAATTTGTTGTACCGTTTAACTTTCAGTTTCCTTTCTTTTTAGTTACTTTCTCTACTATTTAAAATATATGTGAGAACAAAATCATGTTACTCTTCATTAACAAATAAAATGTTTATTATTAATTAAGTTCACAACAAACTATTAGAACACTTCTAAAGCACTAAGTTAAGTTCATTAAAAAAATATTATAAATAAAAAATTGTTTCATTCATTACGTTAGTTTGATAAAAAAAAAATAGATTAGTTGATGTGCACTTTTAATAAAAATTCGTCCATATCTTAGTTTAATAAAAAAAACTATGATACTTGTTGTTGTGTGCTAGTTTAATTACAAAAAAAATTACAATATAAACAAATTAATAAAATTATGTTATTCATTTATTTTATTAACAAATAGAACTAAACAAATGCTCTTATAAAATGAAACTACATAATCATTAATATATCTGAAATTATTTTGTATAATATTAAACTTATTGCAAGTAAAAATAGAATTATGTCATTCCTTTTAATAATAGTTAATTAATTATTCTAGTTTCATGAAAAAATCATTATTAGACTTTTTTCTTTTCTTTTTATAAACAAGTATTTTATTAGACTATTGTCATTGTACAAACAAAATTACATAATCAGTCATATATCTTAAATTATTTTATATAATATTTAAATTACTACAAGTATAACAAAGTATAAAAAATATTTTTATATAAGTACAAAAATATATTGTGTATAATATTAAAATTAAATCTATAAATTTTCATAGATTGCTCTAAATAAATAATTATAACTACAAACACTATAACTATAACAACTGTATTTTTAATAACTTCACAATTATACAAAATAAAAGTTCGAAATAAAGATGACATACAACTAATACTTTATTTTCATTTATAATATTTTGTTATGAACTTAACTTAATGATCTAGAAGTGATCTAATAGCTTGTTGTGAATCTAATTAGTAACAAAATTGATTCTTCTCATGCATATTTAAAAGTTAGAGAAATAAATAAAATTGAAGGGAAGTGGAGGTAAGGTGGAGTAAATTGGACCCCACAAGGAAAATTCGACAAAAAATATTTAAAAATATTTGAAGAGGGGTATTTTGAGCGAATTTTTTAAAAGAAAGGACAGTTTATAAAATTGTCTACTATTTATGATACTTGGATCCAAATTTCCAATCCAACCTTAATTTATTTCTTGGGGAATATGGTGTAAAGGATAATAAAAATAAGCACTGCCATGGGCATAGCTAGAAATAAATAATTCGTGAATAATACGTAAGGGAAAAATATTGATTTCGATATTATACGGATAAAATTTGACAAATTATTCATAAAGTTTGTGAATAACTTGGAAATTTCACGAAAATTGGAACATTCTCTTAATATCTATTTATTCGAGGTGTTGGAAAAGAATTCGCTAATTTTGCCACTATCATCATATCTCCTGAAATTACAATAATTATCCGTCTCCTGATTCTCAACGCTGCTATAGCATTTTTGATATGTTCGTACAGTAATTGCTACAACGTCGTTACAGTACTCAGTACTCAGTACTCAGTACTCAGTACTCACTCACTAAAACTGTTCATTCTACTCTGAAAATTTCTGGCCATTTCAAAAGATACAGATTCATATTCATGATGATGAATTTGAGCGTAATGTTGATGGTCATAGACGAACAAAGACGAAATAGCACGATTCCTGTGCTGATGTGGTCATTCCAATCAACCCAAGGTGTGTTTGGATTTGACAGACTCCTGCAGTATATTGTGTAACTTTTCGTGATATGCATAGTTAGTGAGTTTTCGTGTTATCTATTTTTTTCGTTGGATTGTTTTAAATGACATCAATTTAAGTTGTTCAATAAATTATTCATACTGAAATCTAATCAGAAATCAAATTTCATGTTTTTTAGAATTTTTTAGTTATTTCTTAAATATTTTTTAAAAAAAATCCCGAAGAGGTCATTTTTTTTAATATTAAATAGAATTATTTAAAAAAAGCTAGAAAGCTCTAAAAATTACGAAATTTGATTTCCTACTATATTTTAATATGAAGAATTTATTGATCAACTTAAATTGGTGTTAACTAAAGCAATCCAACGAAAAAAATGCATATCACGAATGCTCACTAACTATGCATATCACCGTAGCCGGATTCTTTTATAAGACTTACTCAAGCTTATAAACACGGTTTAAACATTTTAAATATGTTTGAAACTCTCTAGTGTTAAGTTTATGATTAAAAATTAAGCTCATTAAGTTATTAGCAATTAAATGATTTAAATATCAACAAAATGGTTAAAATCTAGTTTTTCAATGAATTTAAACAACATGTGAATGAGAATTTCACAATTTCTTCAAGTACATAGTAATTTTAAGGGTAAAAAAAGCAAATAGATGTATGGCTTTAATAATTGAAAATTCAAATTTAACTTTTGAATCTGATTGCAAATAACTTAGTAACTCAAGTGGTAGCTAATTAGAATGACTTTAATAAAGTCATGAATTCAAGCCTCTACGAGCACAAAGGTGAAAATTCCATTAAAAAAACGTCAAGTAATAGATGCGGAGGTTTCAGGAACTCCTATATAAAAAAAATTAAATTTGATTAATCTAGTGTTGTTCTATAATTTGGAGAGAAAAAAACAATTTATGTTAACTTTAATGTGTCTTAGAGACTAAAAATTGTATTTATTAAATTTCTTCTGCAGTAATATTTAGAACCGAACTATTAGTATTAAGTTTGAGGCTTTGCTAGTGATATTAGATAATTTACGACTTTACATTTTTTTTAGTTAAAATAACATTATTCTGACATTATAAAATCTAGGCTAATAGATTTGAAAAATACTTGTATTAAAATTTAAGGGCTGTTATTTTCGTTTAAACGCTAAATTATTAACTAATCATCTCACTATTATTTGTCCTCAAGTATTTATAAAAGGTTAGTTTTTTTTTTTTGAGAAATAAAAGGTTAGTTTTATTGCATGATACTCTTAGTCCCGTAATTCATGCATTAGAAAAGAATAATGCTATTGACATAAAAAAAATATTGCATCATACATCGATATCAAATTCATTTGAACAATTTTATTCTTACAAAACATGACATCATCTTTAAATTATTTTCATTGTTTATTTTGCATTATTGAATTTTCATGTAAAATAAATAAATTACATAAAAAATAAATTTAACTTTAAAATAATTTTAATTTGCATTTAACTTTAACAGTGCATCTAAATCTTAAGACATGTCATGCCGACAAAAAGTAAAAAAGTAAAAAAAAAAAACTGTTTTTACTTTTCACAATCTTTCTTTCTGGTATCATTTCTCAATGCGTTCGGACGGGCATTTTCCCTATTTTTAACTTCAAACTCGACTTTTAAAAAAGCAGAAAAGAAAATTCTGATTTCAAGTCAAAAGTCGGTAAAAAACAATTAAGTTGGACCAAATATTTTTTCTCACGGTCATAATTCTATTCTATTTCACAAAATATCAGTAAGCAATGAAAAAAAGAAAAATAAACAGTACAAATGCAGGGGCGAATTCAAGATTATTGTCTGAGAGATTTAAGATTTAGGATATTTTTTTCAGAGCGGTTTAAAATGATGCATATTTTTAAAAAAAATTCAAATTATTGTTGTATCAAGCAATTTCTCAGATTTGTCGATTTGCAAAATTAATCATTGAATTTAACGCATTTCTGGTGACACTTTGTTTAGGTTTTAATTCAAGCAAAAAGAAACAAACAAGAAAGGAGCTCAAAACAATCAAGCATGAAGATCTCAAGATATTTGGATGCTAGATTAATTTTATTTGAACTTAAAATAATTTTAAATCAAAGAGATTGAGTTAAACAAGCCAAAAATACACAAATGAGACAAACAGTTATATAACGTTTCAGAAAGTTATATAACGTTTAAAAAAGTTATATAACGTTTCAGAAAGTTATATAATGTTTTGTTATCTCTATAATTTTAAACTGAAAACTGAGTTACACAACGAAATGAATTGGCTGAACAATATGCAAAACTTGAGCCAAAATGTTGTATAACATTATATAGCGTTTTTCATTTCTATACAATTTAAATTGACAATTTTTTGTTGTGTAAAGTTTGAAACGAGCAAAACAAGTGTCTTGAATATTGATAATAAGTTATATAACATTTTGCAAGACTGATTTTCAAAATAACGATCATATTTCTGCCAACTCCAACGATCAAAATTCCATATATTTTGAAGAAACTTTGTGTAACGTTTTGAATGGTTATATAACGTTTTAAGTCAAAATGTGAATGTAACAGTCGAATTTCTGACAAGTCCATCGATAAAAATTTTATATAAAAACTAAAAAGTTATATAACGTTTCAGAGAGTTATATAATGTTGTAATTAAAACTGCAATACAACAAATGGTTTCAAGCTCTTTATAAAAGGGGATCTCTTCACTCTTTTTTCTGCAACACTCATACATTGCAAAATTCTTTGTTTCATCATTGTTGAGCTTTAAACACATAGCCAAATGTTTGCTCAAAAACTCAATCTCGTTGATCTTAATTATTTTAAACTTTTAGAAAGATTGTATTTTGTTTTTTATTCTCTTATTATCTATCCCGTTCAAACTACTTGTTCTTTTAGTTTCGTTGGCTTGATACTCCACCGGTGTGTATAAGCGAGACCAAGTTCAACGTTGTGTGAGTACGGTTGGCATTCCACTGGTGTGTGTAAGTGAGGCAAATTCCGAAGTTGTAAATTACCGTGTCGGAGGGTCAGGAGTCCTGAAGAGTAGGATCGTCAATATCCGAAGTCCGTTAAAATCCTCGTGTCACTTGGATTGCTTTGTTTGCATTTTCTAAACTCTTCTCTTTATTTTCATTATTAATTTAGTCTAGAAATTGATTGTGCCTTAAATTGTTAAAATTGTACACATTTGCCAATTAGACTCTGATATTCTTAGAATCGCTTAAAATTAAGCCCTTAGTTCCAACAATTATAAACATATTTTTCAGAAGAAAAAAAATTCAATTGTATGATAAATTTTGAAAAAAAAATCCACGATGGTTCAACTTACCTAAAGGTGGCTCCGCATTGTATAAAGGTATTTATTATGTGACCAGAATCATAAAATGCAAGATAATAAAAATCAAGCCTATTACTCAGAAACATAAATTAGTGATTAATATTTTAACAATCATGTAATAATTTGGATAATATGGTTCTTTTTTGGGAATTTATTTTTTTATTTGATGAACCATTTTTTATTTTATGCATATTTGTTTACTTAATTTTGATTATAGTAGATATAATGTCACTTCTAATTTATTAGGTAGTATTAGTCTTTAGATTATTTAGTTTGTACATAACTACAGAAATATATTAATCTATAAATATGAAACCTCGAAAAGATAGTAATTTTCCATAGCAATTTCCACATTACATCTGAAACATACTTTTTTCCAAATTTTCGCACACAAATTTCTAGTTTCTACGCATGATTCCACAAATTAAATATATTTGGTAACTAGAAATTTATGCATTATATCCCCACATTACATCTGAACCATTGACTTGAAATTCCACAAATTTAAATATATTTTCGCACACAATTTCCACATAAATTCTAATGTCTCACACCCATGAAATCCCATCCGAAACAATGTCGCAGCTTTGAACATTTACGGTGCATATATTGAGAAATATTATAGAAATTAAATTAAATATTTTATATGTGTTCCTAATTATTAGACGGCGTGTGTATTAAATTTAAGTCAATTCGGAGTTTAATTGGTTATTCATCATAAGACCATTAAAAATTCAACCAGTAAGAAAATTTAAATATTTGATGTAAGATTGATCCAAAGTTGATAAATGTACTATCCGTCTATCCGAGTTAGTGAAAAGTTACTACAGCTTCAATTTTTAATTAAGAATAATATTGTTTAGTTATATTTAGTGTAGTGGTAAGACATAAAATTTTCATTGCGACGTCTGGTTCAAGCTCTAATGGAGACTATTTTCAGGAAAGTTTTTGAAATTTATTTTCTAATTTGTAAGCGTACAACTACAAATACAAAAAAATTAATAATATTTTCAAATAAACGTGCAATAGAAGTAATTAAATGTATCATAAAACAAATAAAGCTCACTCAATGTACTCTATAAATTAAATACACATTTTTAAGACTTATGCCAATTGTCAGCGAAGTTCCATTGAACTCCGGAAACATGTAAAGCAAAAATTTAATAACTGTTAGACAAACGTAAACGCAAGAGCAGATGTAAGTCTCGATAATTGCGTACATAAATTCGAGCGAGAGGAAGCTGGTTCTTCTGTCGCGTAGCAGTTATGAACGGTTCAAATTTTCTACGCTATAAGTTACGGACGATCTAGATTTGATTCAGAAAATTTGATATTATAAAATTTAACCGGTACGAATCTCGCAAATACAAAATTGAAATTTATTGCACATTATGCACAATATTTTTTTGCTGAACGTTAGAAGATCTCATTCCCACAGAGAGACGGTTAGAAGTTGGAATTAATGGGAGGTGGTATCACATTTGATAAATTACAAATTGAAACGTAATCGTATACGCAAAATCTTTTTTGTTTATTAAATACATTTTTATGCTTATTTAGTATACGGAAGTATTTGTTTGTGGATCTGCTGATGCCTTTTTTTATTATATTATTATTTGGGGTTTTGAAAAATACATATAGCTGATCAACTGTTTGGCGATGCTTTTAAAAGTTGCCACTTTTTTAAATATCTGAAAATGTATAAAATGTAATCTTGCAAATGAATATCAGGACCAATAATAATTCATACATTTTTTTACTAATGATATAATTGATATTTTTTTATAGCAAATAATAATATACGTTAAATTTGCAAACGGATCAATCAGATCTATATATGAATAATTAATATAAATGCATGTTTCATCTCATTATCGAAAAATACAAATTAGTGCCTTTTAAAAACAATATCCCGTCTAGTAATTCCACTGGAGTCATTTTCAAAGAAAAAGTATTAGATTTCTTCATATCTGAGGTTATCTCATCTCATTGGCGAATGGCGAGACTTCTTTTCTGCATTGAGTCAAAATCCCATATTCCCATAATTCATAATTGATTGTTGTGAAAATAACCATCAAACTATTTGAAATAGTAATCAGTAATAGACTAACCGTATTAGTCAAACTAAGTAATAGGCTAAACATCTAATAATTCCATTAACAATCTTTTTTGTTAGAAAAAAAAGTTCCTAACAGTTGATCTATAACCATTCTATAGAAAAATCAAGGACAGAATATTGCGGCATCAAACGAGTTCACACCTGACTCAACGTGCTCTTTACGGGGACATATCATGGCTCATCAATGACATTTCTTGCATTAATATAAAGAAGAATTGCAATAGTATAAGCAAAAGGGAGCGAATGCTACAAAAGGACAGCATTAATTCACATTTCACATGCACTGCCCATGACTTTTGTAGTCTCATTTCACACCGGTTCCAATACGAAAAACACAAGCATTGATATGTTAAGTTTGAGAGATTGACAGACTTTGTATGTATCTATATATTTTATCATATACTGCCACAAAAAGACATGCGATATATAGTCTTACACCAACACTAGTATTAGGACGTAGTTTTCTAATCACAGTTCAAAAATTCACTATACCACAGTTGCAAGTCCCAAAAAACAGAATTATATAATATATTTTCACCAGTGAGTGTTATTTATAGTGGTACAAAATATATATATATATATATTTTTTATGTTAAATTTATAATCTTAAATTATCAATAAAGTACAACATAATTAGCTATATAATTATCAAACGTGTTTTTCAGTGAATAGAGAAACAAAAAGTTTGATTCTTCAAAGTAAGATAAATAAGAATATATAGTTAGCACTTCTCTAATAAATATTTTCTTAGTATAGCTATATGAATTTGTTTTTCATTTCGCTTTCGTTAGGCAGCCATAAGAAAACTAGAAGAATAATAGAATTATCACACTTTTTTTCTTCCATTATGCAACTACCTTTATGCTTATTCTCAGTCAAGTGATTTAAGTTATTTGAGGAACATTGATTCTAAAATTCTTTCACTAGAGTTTATGCAGGCCACTATTGCACAAAAAAAGTTCAATAGTTAAAAGAAGGAAACGAATGATGCTATATTGCAGATAATGAGATCAAAATATGGTGAAAAATTGGAAGTATAATTCACTAATAAAAAAGAACCGTAAAGGACCATTACAAAATCCTAATAACCTAGAAAGAAGCCACAGTTGGAATTTAAAAGATTGTGGACTGTAGAACATCTCCTTTACATAGATACAATGGTGATTTCTTTGAGAAGTCTATAGAAATTTAGAAATTCATACAACAAGTTGTGTATGAGCAAGGAAACATCCCCATAAGCATTCCATAATGCGACTTGTGGATTTCATGGTAACTTGAAAGTTATGGCTACGTCCATATCTAGTGTAAGACACAAGTACAAAATATTCAATTTAAGTCAATGATGAGATTTTACCTAGGAGGTCTTTCCAGGGCTACCCATCCAAATTTACCTTTTCTAAAATCACTCAACACACGGAAAGTTGATTGGTTAACATCTACACCAAAAAATTGCAAGGCGACTTTGTCAAGATCTGTGCAAGATTTTACTTTCAGTCATACAAATGGTATCAACTAGTAATATTTACCTTAATCAATTTAATGTATTTTAAAATGCTTACGTTCTACCACAATCTCCCTCTAACTCAATCTTGTACCGTTCTGAAATTACTCAATTTTCATATTATGAAAATTATAATACTTCTTCAACATTTCAAAGAGCACTCGGGAATATCAAATTTTCAACCGATACTCTTATTATCATTTAACTAAACAACTATGTAGACATCACACCGTAGAATTATACCAAACCTGATACCTCGAAATAGCTTAAGATCTTGTACTGGAACTATTATACAAGCCCGAGTTTTGCAAGTATTCTAGAAGCCTGATAAAGATTTACCATACAGTTTATAAAGTAGATGAAAATAGAAAATTTGTTTGAAAAACTTACCAACTGTAGGAAGTCGGATTAAATCTTTACAAGGATGGCTGCCACGTCAGCAACATCATATGATCTCTCACCAATACCGTCACAGATAGCAAGTATAATCGCAGCAGTATGATCACTTATGCGCATGGGTAAAATCCCAGGCGAGTCTAGTAACTCTAGGTCCTGCTACCAATGTCTAGTGCAGCTGGTTAAGGCATTAGGTCTTTGAGGTCCTGGGTTCAAGCCACACTTGTGGCTACTTTTAAGGGAGGGTTTTTCAAATTTATTTTTTGATTTGTTTGTGGGTGTGTGTTGCAAGCCTGCGGGCAATGAATAAAAAAAAAATCCCCTAGGTCCTTGCCGAAATGAACCCGCCTGTCCCATTTTTATTTAAAGTCAGCTAACCTTATTTCCTTAGTATTAGATTGAGCAGGAAAAAGAAGCGCTTTTGAAAAACTACCATTAACACCATCTGATTAGGTTCCAGAATCAATCAACCCAACAGATGACTCAAATGACCCTGCTTTCCTCACTTTAACCCCGGTGCAACCCGGTGCACGTAGCTCCCGCTTGTGCGGGGTCCGGGGAAGGATCAAACAACTTTACCCCACTTTAACCCCGTAATAGATAAAAATCTAGAGAAACATTTAAATCTTATCATTCAGAAAACAGGGTTCAAAATCCATTTGGTTATTTCTTTTTTTTGTAGAAGGTCCCTAGTTAAAAACATTTAACTCTCTACCTACACAAAGCAACGGCTCAATGCATTTGGTTTGTTTCAATCTCAATTGAAAGGAAATACCTAATTAGGGACAGACTATCAACATTGAATAGACATGCATGTATCCACAATAATGCCATAAATGGGTGTTTATATCCAAAAAAAATCGTTGGATGCTAATTAGAAATGTAAGAAATGTGTAGTGTGCCTAGCAAAAAGACGACGCCAATTAGTTATGTTCAACAAACCCTAAAAGCAAAAAAAAAAACACTCGAGTACTCTGGTGACACCAGGCCTGGGAGCAGCTTGACACATTCTTCCTTTAAGCAAGCGTAATCTTTTTTTTTTGAAGAAAGCAAGCGGTTAATCAGAGATGATATCCTCACGTTTGGATAACCCACAATGCCAGCCCTAACCTAAATAACAGTTTATTCACATATATGGCAGAAAATAAAATATCGCAAGATGATTCCACTATAATCATTTGTTTGTTGAACTAAGAACAAAGACTTTATTGCTGACAATGAATGAATATCAACTCTTAAGCCAGTTTGGTGGCAAATCTTCTTCACCGACAATGAATCCAATAGGTGTTTTGAAGATTGAAGAATGAAGGACGGACAAAAGGGACACAAAATGGCATGTTTAGGGACCAACATTAACTTTGATACTGTACTGACTGATACAGGAGACACAAGATTTTAGGGGCCATTTGCATAGCTTGAATTGATTTTGATAGAGAAAGGGAAGATGAGTACAGGATGGGGAAGGAGGCCTTTAGCTCTTCTTTTGACGTTCACACCGCTTGCTAGTGACTTGGAAAGCCTACCTAACTTCATCGTACCCTGAAATTGCATGGGGCTAGCCTAAAACTGTGTATAAAAAATGTACATAAATGTGATTATGTGAACATTGAGACAATTGAATAATAGAGCACAATTAAGTACAAAGGTTATTACCATTCCAAGCTGTCCATTTGCAAAAACAACATCCACACCTTGCTTTGGGAAGTAAGAAACCCATGCATTTCTATCTGCTTTAGACACCATGTCTTCTCTGTTCAGAACCAGAATCTTTTTTTTCGGTTTCCAAGCCACTTATCCATCTATGCATGTAATGTAACTTCAGTATTATTATTATTACTATTATTTATTTATTTGCACTTATGACCTCAAACATAAAAGCACCATGAAACATTGCAGTATACTCCCAAGCTGCTAAACTCATGAAAGAAATCAATTTTCTTTAAAGAAAGAGGCATTGACTAGTATTGTCCATGAACAAAAGATATACAAGAAAAATTAGGTTCGCATACTAGAATAATAGCTTTCTAAAAGTACATTTTTGAGAAAATTAGAAGCATTAAATAGAGAAAAAAGAATACTTGCCATAGGATGGCTCGTTGCCAGAGGAATCCTGCCATCTCTAACCTCAATAACTACATCCATAAGTTTCAACTATTCTTTGAGCTCTTTCTCAGTTTTGGCAATATGACCAGGGTACCACTGCAAAGCACAATATTGATGAAAATTACAATTAGACTTCACTACTCGAGTTCAAAGAGATATATAATTCAATATTAATATTTCATGCATATAAGCACACCTTATACCTGAACTGGTCGTAGAGGTCTTGTCCAGTAATTTAAATCCGACTCCAACTTATCCCAACTGAACCTTTCCCTCTTTGATACTACATGAACATATAGAGAAATCCAAGTTCCCTTTAGAAGACGAATTTACAGATGTACCAGAAGTCTGTCCAGCGAACACGTTTCTTTTAGTGTAGAATAAAGAGGAAAGTGGAAAAGATTTCTTATTTTCCTTGCACTTCTCTACATGATAAACAAATCTAGTTCAGCACTTCGGCAGTTAATATGTATATGAACAGATGAGTTCCTTCTGCTATGTTATTTATATTTCAGCATCCTATAATTCCTCAAAGGAATTAAATTACATTGATTAAAATTCAGTACAAAAACCAAAATGTTATTGATATTATGATATATAAGTATATAACCAATTAGACCTCACACAAAGTAATGAAATTCCACTGGTAACGTTATTACAAGATATACTAGACGGGACCAGTTTGATTAACTACAGACGTGGTGAGAGAGATTAACAGAATACAGGGAGCACTAGTATCAGAAAATATGTTAGCATTGTTTCTAAAATATATTACATTCCGTAGGTTCACCATAGTAAACAAGATTTAGACTATAGTTAGTGCGAGAGGATTATTTCTAAGTACTTGTAAGTTTCAGATTCGATTGCAATACAAATTAACCACAGAAACAATATCGATCTCTTCCTCTTCTTCTATAAGCATCAAACCATCAAAGTAGGAGGTTACACTTGCATACTCAATTACTAAAATGTAACTACCGTAATTAAGCAGCAAGTCTCAGTTGAAAATAGTCAAATCCGACATTTTTTATTTGGCAAATCTAGCATCCCAAACTTAAAAACTGAAATCAGATACAAAATAAACATCCACATCTTTCTCAACGTCACTTAAAACTAACGAAAAATGCGCTAAAAATTGTAAATTCGACCACAATAGTTCCGTTGAGCGAAGACACACGCACAACACAGAAAAGAACATAAAGCGGGTTTAATTTTTAGAGATGGGGAAGCACTCACCGCTAGGGATGCAGCATCTGTTCGGAGAAGCAGTGACGTATGTGGGGTTTCTGAAAGGATATAATCATATAAGTGGCACTATGGAGGAGCTTGGTTGGGGTACTAGAGGCGCTAGGGAAGAGTTTGATAGACGGCGTCCCAAAATAAAATTTTAGCGGAACAGAAACAACAAAATTTTAAAATAGTAAAAGGTCCATTTTTGAAATTCTCTCGTTAACTAAATTTATTAAACTAAACATGTCGTTGATATAAATGATTAGTTTTTTATATAAGCGACAAGTGTCTTGATCTCAAAATAAGCAATAATTAAAAGAAATAATTAAAAGATATGGTAATTAAATGTTAAGCGAATAAAAGAAATGACATAAAGAAAATAATCTAGATAATTTTAAGTACAACAAAGTGATCTTGGAAATAAATTTTGATAAGATCCATCGAATCAATTCAGAATCACAATTCGAATCAGATTATCAAATTGAATATCTTTTTTGTTTGTGTCAAGCTCTCGGGGTTGATGACTATGAGCTTGGCTCCACTTTCTGATGATAGCTCAGGAGGTGGTTCGGGTGGTGGAGGTGGTTCCAGCAATCCACAGGGAGGGGGTCGATTCAGAACATGAGTCTGTGTAGGTGGTGGTTCAGGTTCGACTAGTCCATAGTACTCTTCTTCTGGTTCGAACTTGACCAGTCCTTCATCTTTGTACTCTTGATGGAACTTTTCGAACTCGATATACTCGTCAGCTTCTCGGGAAGACTCTTCAAACTCGAGATATCGCATGTCTTCTCATGTATCTCGGAGCAACTCTTCTGATTCGAGAAACTCTTCGATGTCGGTCTCGTATATTTCCTCCTCGGGATCTTCAGTGAGAAAGTTGGGATCATACTTGCATCTCTCTTCCTTGGTGCATTCGGGAATATACTCAGAATTAACCTCGTAATATTCTTCTGTGTACTCGGAAACATGCTCGGGGTCATCCTCGGAATCTTCCTCATAAGTTTCCTTGTTGTACTCGGGAACATACTCGGAGTCATCCTTGTAGATTTCTATCTCGAAAACTTCTTCTTCTTCAGGTTCTTGCTCGAACTCTTCGTTTTCTTGTAGTTCTCGATAAAAACTTTCGACTTCAAGAACTCCGCTTATTAAACTCGAAAACTTGATAATAATGTCTTTCAAACTCGAAAAATCGAGAACCTTGTTTGTGTTCGAGTGCTCGGAATGTTCATTCGTTAAATCAGAGAGCTCAGGAACCTCATCTTTCAAACACGAGAACTTGAGAACCTCGTTTACCGAATTTGAGAACTCAACAATCTCATTGGTTGAACTCGAGAACTCGGAAACCTCGTCGAAAGTTGGATAGCATATTTTCTCCTCAGGTTGATGATGTCTCGAAAATGAAGGTAGTTATACTCGAAGACTTCGGACCAATTTTGGCTCTGCTCATGAACTGAATGATTGACTTGGCTTAGATCTTGGTTGAGAGGTTCGGGAGAAAGCGCAAGAAGTTCTCTGAGTCTTCGCATGGATTGTTGATGTGCTAGTCGTGCTTATTCACGGGCTTGTCGTGCCATAAATTGTCTGTGTCGTGCGGTTTCTTGACGATTGTTGTATTCCATGCGTTGGAGTCTTGTTTTATTGTTCTTCTGCTTTTTTTAAGGCGAGCAATGATGCATGGATCTATCATGTTGAAACAGGTGAATTGTTTATAAATTGGTAGTTGTCAGAGGTACAACTTTGCACAAGGCAAATATGGTGGATGTTATTGGTGGTTGTCGGAGATACAACTTCGAACTTGTTCTGATACCACTTGACGCCGTCTCGCATCCCGATTTAACGAAATAGAAACAACAAAGATTTGGAAGTAACATGTTAAGTAGCAAAGGTACGAATTTTCAGAATTCTCTCACAAACTAAATTTCATTAAACAAGAAGACATGATTGATACAAATGAGTAATGTCCCTTATTTACGCAACAAGTGCATTGATCCCAAAGTAAGCAATAACTGAAAGAAATAATTGAAAGATACGGTAATTAAATGCTAATGAAATAAAAGACAAAAAATAGAGAAAATAATCTATAATTTCGAGTGCATGCAAAGTGATCTTGGAGATAAATTTTGATAAGATCCATCAAATCAATTCAGTATCACAATCCGAATCAGATCTTGGATTGAATATTTTTTTTGCGTCAAAGCGATATTAGAAACACCATAGAATTGAAGAACCAGAGCGAGTGGGGGAGTGGAGGAAGAAGGAGAGATAATCTGTTTCCGACGAAAAAATATCCTCCGCGCCCGTCAAAAGGTGCCCTCTGCATTATGGACCGTGTGATCTAATTTAACACATCGCATTTTATAATATGAGAGTTTCTTGAATCATATTTTTTACGGTCAGCCGTTCATATCTAATCCAACAATTTAGATTTCAAATTGCATAGAATACTGCTGAAAAACAATGCAGAGATTATCGATCCATTTCTGATAAAATATCAATAAAGTAAAATACACATCTAATAATTCATATAAGTTCGAAACTCATCGTACAAATCTCGAATTACCCCGTGGAATGTGAATTTAAGGAGAAGGGGTTATCGAAAAATTTTGGTGCGTAAAAAATAAAGGTTAATGTCACCATACAAATCTCGAATTACCTCGTGGAATGTGAATTTAAGGAGAAGGGGTTATCGAAAAATTTTGGTGCGTAAACAATAAAAGTTAATGTCACCGTACAAATTTCGAATTACCTTGTGGAATGTGAATTGAAGGAGAAGGGGTTATTGAAAAATTTTGGTGCGTAAAAAATAAAGGTTAATGTCATATTTATCATTACCCATTGACTCCCCTAAAATTTCATATTTGCCTCCAACTCATCGATATCAAATTTCACCTTCAACTCTTTTATTTCACTCATATTTGCCCACAAAATTTGCTCAACTTAGAAAAAAAAAACATTAAAAAAAAAGTTGAAGTGACAAAATTTGACCCATCTCATAACTTGTTTGAGCGTTCTCCTTCTTATTCTGATTCATCTCTTCCTTTCTTTTCTTTTCTCCATTGTTTCACTTTGTTGTTCAATAATAATGAGTTTAACGTCATTTAGGAGAATATGAAAATTGCTCACAAAACGTGAGTTCTTATATATTTTTCCCTTCAATTTCATCTTCTGAGATAATTCTACCCGAGCACGGCCAGCTTGTTGGTCCATCTCGAACTCATTGAGTGGGTAATTGGTTTCACTTAATCTTGATTTGATCCTATCGTCTTCGTAATTTGCACCATATCCTCTTTCCAATCTATACTTTCGAGTCTCATAATCTATGCTTTCAGGCTTCAGCTGTAGGCCTGTGTAGGCCTGTGGCTATGGAGATTCTCTTTCGGTGAATTCGTCTGGATACAACATGCACATCACGCAAGATGATACTACCTCCTCCATCATAAGAGATGCATCTAGAAGAGGCACTTGTTTCAGTAGTAGAGGTGAAAGAATCCGATCTGATTTGAGAAATTCGTTCTATTTGATCCGACTTGATATTTTGATAAAGTCAAACTATTCGACTCGATTCGATCTGATTCGAGATGATCTGTAATTCGAGACAAAACAACACATCAGCGACTTGAGTCAGATCCGATCCGACTCGAGATGATCCGTAACCCGAGATGGCGGGACACATGAGGATCCTAGCCCGACCCGACCCATAATCCGAGATGAAGCGACACATGAGGACCCGAATCCGACTCGACCCCACACGACCCGACTTAGACATGATACAACATGTAAATTGATCTAATCTTGTCTTGCCCACATCATAATCTAATTTTACTAACAAATTAACATCATAGATTGCTAACACAATTTAATAACGCGATCCGATCTTGTCCGATTGAACTTAAAACTCAAATAATACTTGAAAGTTGTCGGTGCAACCCGACCCAAGACACAAAAGTTGTCGATGCAGTCCGACCTGAAATCCGACCCGGTCTTGCCCGACCT
>CAXKVX010004176.1:0-35094 GCA_964058865.1 Eleocharis quinqueflora
AAAAATGTAAAACTTGGTTTGCATGTCTATATTAATATAGAGAATGTTTTCAACTGTCCGGATCGGTCATTTACATTTGTTACCATAGAGCATTTGCGAGCGGTTGAAAGTTTGGCGGTTTAGATCCCTCCTCTGTATATATATTTCCGTATGTAGGACTTTACATTTACTGATTCTTTTTTTATTTTTCATTACTTAGGTGTATCTTTTAGATGGCGCATCAATTTTGGAGGCCGCTCTTTACTATTTCACTCGGCTTACGCACAGGGAAAAACAACTTACACTTCGAATTTGCCTTTTGGTTGGGACCTCATTGACTATCATTGCCTGCATTAGGACCCTTCTTGCATTATATATTGTGTAATAAAGCAGGAGGTAAATTCTAAGACTAGGTCATATTTTTACACAATGATGTTGTACATAGGGTAGAAAGTTTTGATTAGGTTTTTGTTAGAATATAAGTATTTTTGAAGGGTAGTTTGGGCTATTCTTATTTGTCTATTTAAACAAGCTTAGCATGGTTTTCGAAGGGTACCGCACTTCTATAAGTTTCTTTTTTGTTTCGTGGTTTTAGCATGACTACATTTTAGAGAATAAGAATGTGCCTGGCACAGAATCTTATTTGAGCACGAGAGGAACATGACCATTTTAATTTGGTTCCGGTGCCAGCTGAGGTTCTGGTATTTTCCCAGCACAATAAAATAAATAAATATAAAAGGCATGGAATTATCACTTGGCAAAAAATGATTATTTTAACAATCACCATGAATGTTTAACTAAGTTCGAAAAAGTTCAAAATAGGAAACTAGTACATTTTTTCTTCTTCGAATTTTCGCATCATTTAAATCTTATTTGGTAATTAACCAAAGACCATTAGTTTGCATTGTTGTAAATTGCATGTATTTTTTATATTAAAATAATTTATTTCTTTTTAGATAGTTCAAGGGTCACATGGGTGCGACGTGCGAATGTAAATTCAAGGACAATTTTTTTAAAAACAAAATTTGAGGACCAATAAAAGTTGGCTATATTAACTGTAGTTAGTTTCGCTTTATTTTTATGGTCAAACATTAAAATAAAAAAGATTAAGGATGTAAAAGAATATATTAAAAACATTCAATTTTCAATTCATCCGATAAAATAATAAAAAATGTAAAATTTGTCTCCAAGTAGATATTAATATAGACAATATTTTCAACGATCCAGATCGATCATTTACTTTTGCTATGATGGAGCGGTTACGACGCGGATGACAACTACATATCCCTTATATATATAGAGTTGTGCTAAAATACTTTATAAAACATCAAGTTACATATACTTTAGACTCGTGTCTTGAGATAATAAGTGTTAATGGTCGATTCAGATCATTGAAAATATTCTTCATACTAAAATCTATTTGGATACATTTTTTATTTTTTACTATTTTATCGGATGAGTGAAAAATCATTAATCTAACGATTTATAGTTCTCCAATAACTAATTTTTTCACTCATCCGATAAAATAGTAAAAAAAATATAATTTTTGATCTCCAAGTAGATTCTAGTATGAAGAATATTTTCAACGGTCCTGATCGACTATTTGCACTTCGTATCTCGTAGTACGAGTCTAAAGTATATGCAACTTGATGCTTTATGAAGTATTTTAGCGTAACTCTCTCTCTCTCTCGATACGATGCTTTATAGAGTTGCGCTAAAATACATCATAAAGCATCAAGTTGCATATACTTTAGACTTATACCTCGGGATACGAAGTGTCAATGGCTGATACGATCGTTGAAAATGTTCTCCATACTAACACCCACTTGGAGACTAAATTTTACATTTTTTTAAATTTTTACTATTTTATCGGATAGGTGAAAAATTTGTTAAATTGAAGGTTTGTAAATCGTTAGATTAATGAAATTTTCACCCCGATAAAATACCAAAAAAAAATGTAAAATTGGGTCTCCAAGTAGATTTTAGTATGAAGAACATTTTAAATGGCCCGAATCCGCCATTTGCACTTTGTATCTCGAGATACGAGTCTAAAGTATATGCAACTTGGTGCTTTATGAAGTATTTTAGCACAACTCTCTCTCTCACTACCACAAAAAGGCTTTAGTACAGTCTAATTATCACCGAATTATAGTAATCTTCAAAATAAAAATGCTCAGTGACATTAAGTTCGGATATTTATTAAAAATCTGGTATTAGAAGACTATTAAAAGTTAACTTTTAACACCAAATTTTTAATTTAACTGGTATTAAATATTCGTATTTAAAAAATCTGCGTCCCTAGCACATTTTTATGTCTCTCCCTCATCTCTATCTCTCCGTATCTCTATATATATCAGATGCAAAACTTTAACCTAGCCACCACTATGTGCAACTAATAAACTTGTTTGCATTGCTTTAGCTGCCAATGGAAGAAAAAGAAGAGGTTAGAAAGGTAGAAAGATGAGGCAACAATCCAATTAGATGTCCTATTGCTTTAGATGTTCTTGATTTGTGCATCAATTTTGTTTTCTTTTTGTTTTTTCATTAGCTTGCTCCCACCGAAAGATGAGGCAATGATCCAATTTTGTTTCTTGCGTTTGTGATTATTTGCTTTGTTCGTAACTTCAGTTTAATTTCTTGTTCTTTTTTGTTCTATTTTATTTGTTTATGTATTGTCTTTTTTTGTTCTATTTTACTTCTTATTTTTAATTAATATTCTATTTTATTTCTTTTTCTTATTTTTAAATTGAATCTGACAGCTGCAGATTGTCTTTTCTGCAACTGTACATTCTGTAATCAAACATTTTACAATCAGCTATCAGGCTGAATAACATACATTTTTATTTTTTTATTTAACATTTAACACGAGTTTTTTTTATTAATATACGATGTTAAAAGTTACTTTTAGCACCAGATATTAATTAAAAATTAGTGTTAAAGATTACTTTTAACACTGATTATTAATAAAAAGCTGATGTTAAAAGTCAAGAATCTAACGTTGGTAAAACTTTTAATGTCCCCAACTACACCGGTAGAGCATCCGACATTAAAGCCCCTAAAATTTTGACGTTAAAGCCCCTAAAAGTTCGTCATTAGAGCAATTTTTAAGAATAATCATTATTTCGAACCCCTAGAAAAAATCGTAAATCTTGAACCCCTGGCGAGAATTTTGAATCCGCCCCTATCGCAATGTCTCCAATTTTAATATTAAATTATACACATCAATGTAATAATTATGATGCTCGCTAGTCGCTACCCAAGCATATTTCATTGTAAAATTTATTTTTGACCCCATCTTTTTAACCCTTAAACTGGATAACATAGTTTCTGTCGAGTGTAGACAAACCGAACTTGGCGTGTAGGTGCAGGTGCAGCTGTGCGTGCAGCCACTTGGGCGTTTATTCAAAATTGGTAATTGGATGGATGCGTACCACCACCACTCGTGAACGCGTACTGCTCTGATTCTATTCCAACACAGTACAATAAGACAGTGAGAGGAATCAATCAAATGCCAGTGCTACAGTACATGTGAAATATTTTGTCGGACCCGGCTCCGAGTAGTATAGTACTCAAGGAAAGCGGTGTGATTCTAATTTTGATAATTTGATTTAGGGAAAGTGAAATAAAAAGGAACACAAGCATTTGATTTGACGAGCACATGCACATGCACATGGCTTTCCAGACTCAGATTCTAAATAAAAAAGCACCTTCCTGTTTGGGGTTCAGGCCTTCAGGGTTGCCGAGTTGAGTCCGTATCTGTTGTTATTCTTTGTTGTTATTCTTGGAGGATTCTGTTATTTTCTGATTCGACTGTCAGATTTTCACGCAGATGAACGTACGGCATATATGAACTACACGAGATTCGATGTATTATATATTTTATTCGTTAAATTAAAAATAAACAAGAAAAATAAAATCTTGTTATTTCCCATAATAACAACAGATTTGAATTCTGCCAAGTCTTGCAAGAGCCTCTCATATACTAGCTAGGATGCACGCTTTTTCAGCACTTTCAGTAAAGAAGCTTACTTCATATATAGCCAATTAATGAGTGGGATATTGGAAAGTAATGGAGCTAGCTCTCTAGATAGGATTATTTAGGATCCCTGGAATGACATGATGCGACCACTATAGTGATCATATTAATAACAATAATGGCTACAGGTTCTGTTAACGATAACAATAATCTTTTGTTAGATGTGTTGTGAACTCTTCTCAAATCAATATACTGTGGCCATAGTCTAATAATACCATAGAGATATATAGAAATAATATTATATGGTATATGTTTAAACAATAGGGGCTATATGATTTGAGAAGGTGGTCTCTGACTAGAGACTACCACTAATTTAACGGATAGTTTTGTGAAATTTCTAACATCAATAACAATGTTGAATTGCGTGTTTTATATTATACGATTAAATACTATAGCAACTATCGTTAAGTAAATGTCGAAACAAATGATCAATTCAGCTTAACGTTAATACCAAATCAAGCATTTGTATGTTATTCACATTAGAGTTTGGATTCGAAAACTTTAGAAAATACAAAAAAAATTATTGTAATGATTAATGGAGTGATTATAATTAATCCCAATTAATACCCGTAATAATCAAGAACTATACTTGACAAATATCCACCGTAATTTGCAATTACGGATTGGAACAAGTGTATGCTGCAGGTTCGACAAACAGGAAAACCGAATTGGCACAAGGTATGCCGACCGGCAAGAGGCCTACATTCAGTGGCGGATCCACATGCATCCATGGGTGTAGCCGTGCAGCTGCCCGCTGAAATTTTTTTTTCAAAAATGACCATATATTACATTTTTTCAAAAATGAGCATGCATTTGAATTTTTTTGATTAAATAACCATATAAGATAATTCTTTTAAAAATAACCATCATTTCAACCTCTTGAAGAAAAACCGTAAATCTTGAACCTCCTGACGAGAATCTTAAATCCGCCTCTGCCTACATCGGCCGACCAAGAGAGGATTTAGGCTAACATATACAATATTTGATGTCGACAAAAGGCTTTATCGGCAGACATGCATGAAGCTGATATCGACTAACACATAAGGAGAATTGGCTGACAAAGGCATGTTAATTAAGTCTATAAATTGTCTAAAAACATGTTAATTAAGATGGAAGCTTCTAGAAACATTAGAATTATCCCCGTAATTATGAAAACGACATGGATCTTTATTCTCATAATTAGTATGGTGATCAGAAATACAAGTATAAAAGGACGGGTTTCCAAGGGAGCAACACACGAGATTATTCTATGCTTTCTTTTTTTTTTGAAGAAATTATTCTATGATCTCACTAAGAGGGAACATATATATTCTGTGAGTGATATTAGGAAACAAAAAATAGTATAAGTGATCGCAAGCCTTGGGAACAACTTGTTAGCCACCGTTCGACGACACAAGATAGCAATAACTCTTGAGACATAGAATCTGATTGAGAGTTAGTTCAAGGCATTTGGAGGTAAATTGTAAGTCTTCACTGCATTTTCATTATTTATTTATGCATATTAACTGGATTCCATAGTTTAGAATAGCGATAATTAGCATGCCAACAAGTACTACTCCAACACCTTGAACTCTTAAGCAATTTTGTTTGAGATTTAAAAACCGATATTGTTATATATCTATAAAGTTTTATTTTCTCATTTTTCCTCCAAATTTGGTGCCTTATGATTTATTAAAAAAATTCTTATATATTCCAGTACTCCACCTGATCTAATTATTTAAGTCAAACTCTGCAGCACTACCCTTAGCATTGTGTTAACTTGTTATTGCTTTCAAGTTCATGTCGATTTTGCTAAGACTAATACATGTACCGCCAAGCTATATATATATCAGACTTGAATGGTACTTGAAGAGCTAGTTCTATTATTTAACATTCATGATTGTCTATGAAACAAAATATTTTAGTGCTGGAAAGTATTACATACTATTTGTGAAGGACCCACACTCACTGAGACGCACCTGAAATAGCCTTTTGTCAGACCACCCCGAAAAGGACGACCTCCAAAAAATAGAAAGATGAAGTTTACTTGTGTTTTAAAACAGAGACATCAGTAGTTCAGTACGTGCTCCTTTATTCCAACTATGTTAACCATACATGATATAACGTCTGAAAAAGCAACCCAAAAACAAAAGGAAAACAGTACCAAGTACTAACATAACCAGAACCAACAGTATTTCCCTCTAAGTTCTTAAATTTTTGACAAACGACATCTTATCAATTTCCCTTCTAATTGGAGAGAGATGATGCTATTTCTCAAAAAAAAAAAAAAAAGAGATGATGCTCACATTGGCAACTGGAATCATTACTAAAACTCCAATACAATATATCATTAAACTGCAACTCGTTGAACACCCTGGCCTAAATGCATCAAATTCAACCTAATAACAAATTAAAGCATGTCCTGACATGTGAGCTACATTTACAAATTTCTCTCCTCCACTTGTAGCAAAACTGCACGTGCAAGACATGATGTTGACATCGGCAACTGGAATCATTACTAAAATTCCAATAAAATATCATTAAACTGCTGCTCGTTGAACACAATAAAAAAGCACAAGTACAACCTAATAATAAATAAAAGCATGTTCTGGCAGACTGGCATATGAGCTACATTTTATAAATGCTCTCTTTAATGGGTCCCATTAATGGGTCAACAAAAGTAGCTAATTGTAGGTAGTTAGTCTAATAGTTCATTCAGGAGTGGCAACCTCCTGCCACCAGAGCCATGCTCTCTCTGGCAGTTGAAGTACATTGCACCTACCGGCGACCCGAGATTGTAAATTTCAGCGAACTCTCGAGAATTAAAGTTAATGCGCCAGACCGGTGCATAGACGGTCTGACGGCCCATTTGCCGAAAGAGAATGAAGACAAAGCGATGAATTCCCATGCTAGGCTTTGGGCTCTCGTAGCAAATAAGCTCTTGTCCTAGAAAACACATCATAAACTTTGACATTAGATCTTCTTTGACTTTAAAAAGAAAACATAAGATTTTTCTTTAGTTATATATATGCTGGGACATATGATTTTCCTTCTTTTTCCAAATGAAAAAAACAATGATTTTGGTTTTAAGGAAGAAAGTTTCACAAAATTGCCACTTATTAGAAGTATAAAAAATGCACTTATGACCTTGTAGGATGAATTAGCACCCTAAGACAATGTTGCCTTGCAGGGACAGGGACGGATTCAGAGTCCAAGCCCGAGCATAAATTCACTAAAATTCACTAAAATATTATTAAAAGTTCATTTTTTACTTAAAAAATAACTAAAAATATACTAAATTTTGTGTTTTTAAAAATCATGCCCGGGCTTGCCTCTAAATAGTTCCGCCCATGTTGCTTTGCTTAATTACACCAAAAGTAAGTCATGCCAAATGACAATCTGCACATGTATTAGCTATCTCTAAAATTACAAGTACATACCGAAGCTCGCTCCTGTTGTTGCCGGGATGTCGGTGACTAGCCTGTTATTTTCAAGGTTCAATTGGCAGTTATAACAAGGACATTTTATGTTATATACTTGAAATAAGATATATATATATATATATAAGTCAAGTGAATGTGATCACCAATGCAAGTACTCTCGTAAGGTTGGGTTGCTTGGACTTGGAGCATCAGGATCAACCATGACCTACGTTATTGTATGATAAGTTGAAACATTAAAAAAGTGCGCGCCATGTATATGTTGATTTCTTTCATTGAACATTGGAAGAAATCAATGTACTTTTTTTACACGAGAACATTACACTTTCTACATCATTATATGGTAAGATAAGTGAAAGCATTAAGACCGTGCTATATATTCATCTTTTTTCTCATTGAATTCTTGAAGATATATATCAATGTAATCTGCCCAATGCAATTACATAAAAGATTATAAGCTATCACAACACATAAATCACGAGACGAAGTCTCATGACTCAAACCACCGAGTTGTACCACAAAATAGAAGCCTCCTTGCATGAATGTGTATACATGTCTACTCATGAACTTCCATAATTTTTTTGTGCTAAAAATGCATACAGGAAGAAATGCATCGCAAATGCATCATGCTATATATCGACTTAATTATCCCCCATTTCCACCCATAAAAATTGAAAAAAGGATCAGCACAATGTATAACACATAGAAACAAAAAAAAAAGAGTAAATGCTTACAAGTGTATAGAAAGTTCTCAGGTCGTTTCCACCAATGTCAACCCTAGGCTGGTTCACTACCTGGGAAGGCTTGAACTCCCTCCCATTAGTGATGTCTCTTGTTCCATAAGATACCCTAAATGGAATGCGCCTAACAAACGGGTCAAGCACATCACCTATAACCCGGCCAAGAGCGAGCGGATCACCGTCGTCTTGCATTCCTTCAACTCCTAAAATTGTGTTCTTTCCGTATAGCTAGCTAGCATGAAATGCTACCTTTGGCGCTCTTATACCGCTGGATGTGTGTCTATATATAGAACTGAAGTTGGAAAAAATCGCAATTTTAGGAATTGGTCTTTTTACAAGGAGGTTTTTGGAAATACCTATACGGTTTTAGCACGGCAATTTACGAATCATTTCTTTTACTTCTTTTTTGAGAAGAAATAAGAGTCTGACCGTTGATCAATGATAATAGATTATTTACATGAGGTTTTTAAGAAAAAATCTTTGAAGAGAAAAATCAGAGTTCACTCTATGGTTATAAGCTTTGATGGAAAAAGAAAATGTCACTGCTACAGAAATGCTCTGTTATAGCGATTTTATAAGGACTATTATAACGGACAAAAGATCGCCATAATGATGTAATTTTGATCAAACAGATTTTGTCAAAATCAACAAATCAAAATGATAAAATATGAGTCCAAAAGAATGACATATGTCATGTAATACAAATATCTATAGTCTATTTAATATGAATAATAGAAATGGATTTACGTATTATTATGACACCTAATAAAGATATCGATACATATTGGTAATTGGTATCATCATTACAGTTAAGATTTTTTGAGAATAATAAATTTTAAATAAATTTGTGTCATTTATATTGTCGAATCCTATTCGCAATAAAAAAAATATAATGATACAATCAAGGTTCTAAATAGCGCCGATATAGCACTGATATAGCGGAAATAGCAGAAATTTTGGCTTGGACGCAAGATGCTTCTTAAACAACACCGATATAACGGATATATCGGATATAGCGGTGAAATCGCGGATATAGCGAATATAGCAGTAAGATTTTTAAATGTTAATTGTTATATATGACATCTGAAATAAGCATGAATTTTTTTGTCAATTTCTCGTGGTAGTTGTTATGCTCTTGTGCATCAGTGCATTGTATTTGACAGTTATTGATACTCACGTAAATTATATTAGTAATTTTAACTGTTATACCGTCGCTATACCGCTAAATGCTAAAAGACTCCTGCACCGCTACGGACCGCTATCCGCTATTTAAAACATTGGATACAATTAAAGTCACAAATAAAATCTATAATAAGAAGTCTAAAGTACTGCAACATAAAGTAATATATATTTTGTAATACCTGCTAAAGTCAACTTATTAAACCATAAAGATGATTTCAATATATATTTAAATCTTAAGGTATATGGATATGTTCAAATAAAGCTAGACTCTTTAATAATCATATATTATTAAAGATGTACAATTTGAACATAAATAATATAATTTGTAATTTGAACATGTATGAATTTCTACCAAAGACGTATTTGAAAAATATTACAAACCTACATAACGAATATTATTGAGACATTAGATAAAACACTAAATTCTTTCAGGATATAGAGTTTGTGGAGGGAGATATGATAAAGATAAGATTTTATTAACTATTTTTCGTGAAATAAAACATGAGTTAGGATGAAATTCTGGACAAAAGCTCTAATTTTGTCCTAATTTCGTGTCAAGACTAGTGGGGATATGATTTAGAACCTAAGTTCTGATCTTATTCAAAATCTAGTCAATGTTATATATCAATAAATAAATCTTTTATCAATAAGCAAACTACACCTCAAATAAGAGACTCAACAATGACACATATAGATCTAAAATAAGCCCAAATATATGCATTACTTCTTGCGATGAACTTGACTATAAGCTAGTGGGTGTTTTGGAACAAGATATTGTTTGTTGTTGGATGATGATTCAATTAATACTCAACAATACATTAATAACATATATAGACCCAAAATAGACCCAAAGAGATGCATTGCTTCTTGCGATGATATTGGCTATAAGCCGGTGGGTCTTTTGGAATATGGTATTTTGTGTTGTTTAATGATAATTTATTTTCGGTTGTGGGAATATCCAAAGAAATGCTATACAAATGCCAAAATTTATTATAAAACATGACTAAATAAATAGTTTTATACTATCGAAAGTAAACTATTTATCTTATATACAGAAAGATGAAACTACTACTTATAATGACATATTGAATATTTTTCCTCATTACCATAAAGTATTAGACCCGTTTTGATACAAATAAAAATTTAGAACAATACGAAATTAGAATGATGATGTTGATAAATATAAAGTTAAATTTTATCGGTAAAAGTTTCTCATATATAAGATTTGAGTTATAAAGATTTTTTCATTAAAGATTCTTTAAAAGAACTAATGGCACCGTGTTTGAAAGTTTTAAATAGACATTAAAAATGATTGTCTCTGAAATAGTAATATAGAAGAAACAATCTATAAGATGCAACTTAGCAATTAATGTGAAAATCAGATCAGTTCAGCAGCCAACATAACCAATGTCAGTATCATAAGATCACACAGTCAAAGCCCATACAGAAACTAAGTTCAAAATAGTTATTTAGAACATAAAATTTTCCCACTTATATTTATGTTGCTTTGTGAAATCAAAACTGAGAACTAGTTTGCCAGGTCTAAACTGGTACCCCACAACAATAGTCAGAACTATCCAAAAAGAAAACCAAATTTTGAAATTACCCAAAAACTCACTGATCTGATATTTTGTTGAAAAAAAATTATTATAAAAAAGTACAAAATTAGCTGCTGCATGAGACCTTCTATTATAAAACCTTGCAAACCATTTCTCAGTTTTGGGGCTAAAGCATACATTTCCTAAATTCTCAATTGAGTCAGGAGGACTCAGCGGCAGAAAAAAGGAGCAACATAAGAGGATCTATGCTCTAATAGTTAAAGCAATACACAAATTTGAGGACTTGCTAAGGTTGCATCTGCAAATTCGTCAAGAAAAGAAAAAAGAAGTGGCTTTCGAACCTCAGCGATGAAGAGGAGGAGCATAAGAATTGAAGAGACCAAGGTAATAATTCCACCAGAGAGAGTTCTCCTTCAAATCGATTAATCTAAAATAAGCTAACCAATTTTCGATTTAGTTTTGATGGATCCGCGTTTCTCTATCCGATTCTGATCCTTGTGTAGCGCCTCATCGCCATCGAAGAGAAGAAGAAGATTGATGAGAGGAAAGAGAGATGATATGGATCCGTGTTTCTCTATCTGTTTCTGATCCTTGTGTAGCGGCTCATCGCCAACGAAGAGAAGAAGAAGACAGATGAGAGGTAAGATAGATGATATGTTATGGCATAGCTTAGAGGTGTTTTCTTTTCTCAATGCAAAAGAAATAGGAGAGAGTGAAGATGAAGAAGAGGGAAGCAAAATATGATGCGGGTAGAGATGGTACTAATTTTAGTCTTCTATACGGAAAATGAATTTTTTTTACCACATTAGATCTCTACAGTAAAATCGAGCGGGTAAGATGGAGTGTGAATTTGCATTAACGGTTTGGATTAATCCATGCTGTGTCCGCGTGAATTGCCCAGCAGACACAGAGGCAGATTTATCGTGTTGCGATAAGAGAGATGAATGAAATAAAGAAAAAAAGAGATGGGGAATCCGTGAGTTTTTTCTGAGTGATTTTTGAGCGTCGGATTGATTAGAACGGACGCTGCAGATTGCAAAGGCCATGTGATACGTTTTAATAGCGGACCCCCAAAATGCCACTGTTAAATCTAAATCTTTAATAGCGTACTAGTGGCCCGTCCGCTATTAAAAGTCACCCTTTAATAGCGGACTGTTGTAACTGCCGCTATTAAAGATTTTAATAGCGGATCTCGACCCCATCCGTTATAATAGGTGAGGCTTTAGTAGCGAATTTGCTCCAATGTCCGCTATAAATTCTTTTTATACCGAAATTCGAAGTATGTCGTTATTAAAAGAGAGTTATTAAAGTCACTTTATGTTGTAGTGAGCTTAAAAAACTCCTGAATCTGCCTCTGATTGCATCCTGCCATCCTATACTATTAATTTGTAGCCTTCTAAATCATCATTGCAATAACATACCGGCCGTATATATACATATCCATGCAAAGCAATGATATATTACGATATATATTGTCCTAGTGCTGCAACCATGACCATCTTGCTTTCTTTGGCCATTTGTTATGAACTTCATTGAGGCATTGAAGATAAGACTGATAGCTCAAAGTGCTTGTTGTCGTACATATTATTTTATTTCTTTCTTTCTTCTTTTTTATGGGTAAACTTTTCTTCTCGTACTGCTACCAATAGTAATAAGATACGTACCCAGTATCTACTGTCATCGAACTGTTTGTTACCCAGTATCTACTGTCATCGTACTGTTTGTTTGATTCAGACTCGTTTGTTCGTTTCAGGCATTTAGCCAAAACTCGGAAGAATTTTATAATTGACCTAAATATGGACCGGATTGGCAGTAATAATCAAACGTCCTTAAAAAATGTTACAAATGGTCCGAAGCTCTATTAACATAAGCATCTCTGAATTTCATCCAATATTTTAACCTTTTTGTTTTCTTCTTCGTATGGATCCCACTTCGACGCAGGAAATAGAGGCAGGAGCGGATGCATAATTTCGGTCAGAGGTAGGCACTAATTGCATACAAAATATAAATTTATTTGAAATATTGAATATCATAAAGAAGTATGTTTTATATATAAAAAAATGAATATAGATAAAATGCAGTAAAATATACGAAATATAATCAAGTCGGTAACGAAAAATCAAGTCTTCATATTTGAAATATTTGCGTATTTTTTTATTATCAACACATTTGAACAAATTCCTCTCAATATAACTAACCGACACACAGTTTTACTCATTTGAATTATATTGAGATAAATGCAGTCTTCAACCTGAATTAGAAGGAGTATTCTGTTTAACACTATTAATCTCACGAGAATAATTAAAGCTTATGTTAAATCAGGTTTAATTATTTCGACTCTTGTGAAGTTGAATCAATTGAAAATTGAGATTTCTTCTTTGAAGTACTTGTTGATTTTAAATATTCTAAAATATCAAATTCAAAGTCAAAATTAGTACAAGATCTCAAACAACAATAGCCACATTGATTGATAAAAAGAATAACATATTATACATAATGATACCTTTTAAGATTTCGGACTCCAATTTGATTGATTGAAATGAAATTTGCACAACCAAATTTAATTTTTCAAATTACAAAGACAAATGAAATTAAATGTAAAACTAATAGAGAATCAGAGACAAATTAGACAACCAAGTTTTAAGTAATTGACGTGTACATCAGTACTCATGCTTGATATGCATCTACATAAGTTCATTTCATTATAAACACCCAAATCAGCAAATATCATAACTAGGCATTCGGAAAAAGAAGAGAAATGGAGTAAACAGATCTGACCCAATCGCCCAAGTCAGAAAATATTTTGTCAGGGTCAGGCACATTTCGCAATCAGGGTAAGGCACCAATGCACATTACATTGAAAGTTTGTGAAATTTTTAAATCCAAGGTAGGGCACTTGCCCTACCCTGTTGCACATTAGATCCGCTCATGAATAGAGGTGCTATTGTTGGTCGAGATCCTAAAAGATTGAATTAATTCTAGAACTTTCAGATAAGTCATAGTTGAAATTCATCTAGAGAAGCTATTGATAATAGTGTCTCCGGCCATTTGTAAAAGTTATCAATTACATCTCCGATTATTTGTAAAAAAATTTATAATCATTAAACTATTACATATAATATGACACATTATTAAGCCCTTAATAAAAAATTTCCGCCAAACTCTGCGCCATCATGGTTGCTACTTTCTTCACTTTTACTAAAATGGAGAGATCCAATGCTTTTAGTTGTTATGCAAATATTGCTGCATGTCTGCGAACATATCGTTCATATATATATCTCATTGCTATGCCGATAACCATATAACACCGCAGTAGAATTTGTTTCCCGTAGTTAATTAGTAATGAGATCCATTGCATTTAGTAATGAGATACATGTGAACGGCATCATGGTTGCTACTTTCTTCGGTTACCTTTCGCAATCTTCATATTTACAACGAAAGATAATCAGTGTATAAGTCTCAAAAGATTCGGTTATTTTCTATTGTAAATACGAGAGTTGCAAAAGTAAATTAAAACAAGTCATAAAGATGAAGGCGCACTTCGTTTTTCTTCAGCAAATCTATACCACTTCTTAGTATTTAATATTCGAAATGGAAGATTTAATATTTTTTATTCGTCAGCATCTTATGACTTGATATGACTTAATATCTGATGTAATATATACTTTAAATTGCATCCTTTCTTTGATAATACTCGTCATAGAACAACAACGTATTTAGAAAGTTTTTGCTACTTACGTAGCTAGCCTCATAAATAATAAATACTAAAAACGTTTTTAGAAAGTATACACACACACACACACACACACACATACACACACAACCTGATGTACACAACAATTAATAAAACATACAGATCATGTCATTCACATTAATCAAATATGATTACACATGCATCCAGATTATGCAATATATCAAAAGTATCACCAATCAATAGTAAAATAATTAATAATAATATCCACAACATCAATTAAACAAAATAATTACATCTAGTTGGATTACATTATTCTTCCATGTCATGACTACTCTTGTATAAATACAATTACCATTTCCAATTTCTCACATGACTACTCTTGTATAACTAAATTTTATAATTTACTTAATGGAGACCAAGAAACAATTATAATACAAAGATGACACAGTCCTACTTTGTATAATAACTATAACATTACGAGAAGGATTATGGTTTGTAAAGATTTAATAAACATCTGTGTTATTTGGGTAAATGTATTATATAGCTAGAATACCGCTTACAGTTTATGGAATAAAATGTTTTATCCCATTGCCAACATAACATAGATCCTCAACATAGGTCACACAAACTGAACAAAAAACAAGAATAGATATTTTAATATATTTTTTATGTACGAGATTACATATTGAAATTATTAAAATATTATGTCACATGATGTGACTTCCTAGCGGAAAAATAAATTTATTGAAAAGTGTATAATATGAGTATAATATAAGTTTCATTATTATAATAATATGAGAATATCATTATGAGATATAAATTTATGTAAAGCCCAAAGTCAAATATAATTTATTTAACAAATAAAGAGATAGAGAAGAGATTCATAATTATGGCCTCAAATTTGGATCAGATTTTAAGGCTTCTTTAAACAGAAATTTGAAAGGTCAAACGATAACCAATCTGGACAAATGACCTATATGCAAATTGTAACTCTTGAAGTGAATCCAATGGTGAAGATTTGAGGTCATTCGGAGTTCTTCAGAGAAAGTTATGGTAATTTTAGTACTGAAAGGTCAGTAGTTAATGTGCCGGTTTAAATTTCATTAATGCCTTAATTTCTAAAGGAATTTGAAGAGTCTTGATATGATGTTTAGAGCCTATAAATATTATATATCTAGCCAGAAATTATGAGGTTACTACTTCAACTTAATTTTTTCTCTTCCTCTAAATATTTATCGATTAAGCAATCGATTATGTAACGGGCGATAAAGCTTGGAGCGGACGAAGAGGACGCTAGCACGAACTCGACGCCGTTCTTGTTTCGGATTCAAGGTGAATCGAAGAGGAATAGAGCTACATTAAAGACCATAGGTATGGTATCACAATTTTTCTTATAGAAACATATATAATTGTGATTAGTGATGTAAATAAATGAAGTAAAATAAACAATAATTAAACGATCCTATTGTCAAATCACTAGCTTGGATACCCGATTAATGATTAAAAAGTAATTATTCAAGTGGCTAGTAAATTTTGTGGCCATCATCTTGCACGTGATGAGTCGACAAGGTATGCAGGCAAACTACTTTTAGGTAGCCTATCATTGCGTTTGAAAACTTTGAGGCAGTACAGAGGCATGGCTGTTCATGCACAATTGGTCGGAAAGTTTGAGGTAGGCCTAAAAATTCGTCGTGATCCTCGAAATGACGACTCATAGTATTATGTTGGAGCAACCTTGTCTTCATTTTGGATATGCATGCATATCATTTTGAAGTAAAGTTACTGTTTTGAGGACGACAAGTGAATATCGACGAGCGCGTGTCTAGCCAAGAAGAGTTTGCATGCCTCTATACGTACATTTTGACGTTGCTCGTCACTGATTATTACTCGTTACGCTTTCTAAATCTACTTTGTTTGTTTGTTTTTTTTTTTTTTTTTTTTTTTTTTGAGGAAAAGCCCGTAGGCAAATCTACTTTGTCTAACAGTTCTGAGATTTTGAATTCTTGAGATATATATATATATATATATATATATTTCAGCTAGTTGCAAACATCACTTCAACCAAATCGTCAATTATAGTGATTGAATTACAGTAATTGAACTGTATTATAAAAGAGATCTCACAATTCAATAAAACAATCGAGCTGATAGATCGAGCTACGTCAACGATTATTTAAAATAATTCTTACTTTATCTTTTCATTTTTTTTTTAAATCTAAGACAATAGTTTTTTAAATAGCTATTGACGTAGCTCCACGATTAAATTCAATAACACTATCTCTAATTCTAGCTCTTAAATTAGCACTCTCGCGTCTCTTCTCTCCTCTCTCTCTCTTTCCCGTCTAGTCGCCTCAACAACTCTATCAGATATAATATGTTAGATTTGTGAAGGTGATCTAACTCGATCTCTATCACATAGACACACACACGCACATACTGACCGCCTCCATAGATATCTCTTTCCCTTCTGGCTGCCTCCATCGATATCATACTTTCTCTTCTTGTCAACACCTTCAACCCGCTCGATCTTGAATATGTGAGGGCTCATCAGCAGATCTCTTGTGTTTTACTCCTCTCGTCAATGCCTTCTCTTCTTTAAGATATTTTATATTTTGATTTTTTTTTAATTTGTTAACTCTTGATGTTATGGATTCATGTTTGTAGTTATGGATTTATACTTGTCGTTATGAGTTTATACTTGCTAAGAGTTCTGGATTTATACTTGTTGTTATTAGTTTATACTTGCTGAGAGTTATGAATTTATACTTGTTGTTATGAACTTATACTTGCTAAGGTTGATGTTAGGTTAGGTTGTTGTTGCTCTAAAAAACATTATTCTCTTTAAGGTTGGCTATGCTAATCAAAATTATTGACAACACATTTGTAGGTGTAGCAATTGATGAAACTCTTGTGTTTCACTCTAAAGAATATGTTATTTAATTTATTTTCCTTTGACATTTATTGTAACTTTTAGCTTACTTGTTTAAGGAGTTTAAGGATTCTTTAAAATATATAGAAAGCATACAAGCCACTTTAAAATAGGTAGCTCCTTGCGAAGGCAGAAAGAAACCGGGATGAGGATAAGTGAAACTGAAAAGATACATAGAAACTGAGGTAAGAACCCCCTTAAAATACATAGAAAGAATACAAGCCTTTTATTTTATTATCACCGAACAACTACATATAAAGTACTAACTTGTTTCTATTTCTGTGTTTTTGTAGCTAGCGCCTTGCGAGAGCTATTGGATGACATATTACTTAGGATTTCAAAGAATGATATAACTCAGAATATGCATTTGATGTCCTAGCTAACAAAAAACAACGAGTCAACTAAGTTTAGAATTCATGTTAGGTTTTTTACCAGGAATTTGGACCCCATATTTGGTGGGACTTGATGTGATTTTGGTGGATGACCTTGGATGCACATGGTATCTTTGCATCAAAGGCATCGAGCAACTTAATGTGTATGTCAACCATTGACCATGTCTGATACAGCTAGCAAGTTTCTCGATTGCCTTTGATGCAAAGATACCTAATGCATCCAAGACATTTCATCTAAAACATTCAAGGCATCAAGTCTCACCGATAGAGGGATTCAATTTCCTGACAAAACCTAATAGGATATTCCTTATTTGTATCATTGTACATCTTTAATTTCTAAGATAGAAAATGCACTTTTGAGTTGTATCCTTGTTTGAAACCTTGAGAATTTTGTTATTCAATTTCTTCCCTCTAGAAGTTTAGCTTTATTGCGAACAGACGTCTAGTTGTTCATATGGAAGTTCTTGAACAACTATTAATTAGGAGATCTGCTTGTGGTATAGCTGATACGTTGGAGGTAAGAAAGTACCTTAAATGATCAAAAACCTCAACATATGAAAAAGATATGCTATCTTTTAGTCTTTTTTCTAGTTACGTGTTTTATTTTCAATTTGTTTTTTCTTTTATTGTGATCATGGATTGACATATTTTGTACTGAAAATCGTATTATATGTCTATATGTGTATATGTTTAATAAAAATTATATGTGATCGTATAATAAGTTTAGTGGTATATAATGGCTAGCAAGTCTGGGAATAGCCATCATTTATAAACATCTAAAAAATAAATATTGTGCCAAAACATTCGAATTTGTTGATTTGCAAAACTAAGTTTTTATATTTAACAATTTCTTTGAAGTTTTTATTTAGATTTCAATTCAAGCAAAAAGAAAAAAAAACACTAAAGGAAGAAGCTCAAGGATATCAAGGGATGAAGCAATCAAGCTATATCATATGCTAGGTTAACTCTACTCGAGCTTGTAATAATTTTGAATCAACAAAATTGAGTCGAAACAAGCAAGATTGAAACATAAACAATACATCATTGTACAACGTTATACTTCATTATGTTAGAATTGAGACGTCAATTATGATAAATAAAGATTGGACTACGTGTTATATGATTACTACATATCACATATTATCGTCTACTATTACGAGGAGTAATATATGGATATGCCAGATAATGTGATTAACTGATATACAATGATATTATACGTATTTCACTAAGATTTTGGGCACAAATGCATTTAGAATTTAAATAAATAATTATTAATGGACCGATTATGATTAATTAAACAATATATTAGTATTGATGTAAAGTCAGAAATAATATTTGGGCTAAACCCAACTCAAGTTGGATCAAAGCCCAAGCAAAACAGTACAAACGCAAGTCTATTGCGGCCGCAAGAAGATCCTTTGCGGTCGCAATGGATATAGGAGATTTGGCAGTAAATCTTCTGATTTTTCAGGAGATTGATTGCGGCCGCAAGAGACTTGGCATAATTCCTGCCAAGTATGGAAGCCAAGTCAATTGTGATCGCAATGAGATTCATTGCAACCGCAAAAGATCTATTCCAAGTCAGGTTTTGACTGCCTAGATTTGTCGTTATCTTTATGGTTGGATATTTTAGGTTTTATACCAAATTGCGTGGATTTTTTTATAGAAGTAAATAAGAGGATTTGGAAAAGATTTGAAGAGAATATAATTTCATATATTCTATGAATATTTGATAATTAATTTTGTATATTTCCTAGATACGTTAACACCTCTATAAATAGCGCTGGGTCTCCATCCACTCCTGGTTATCGACAAGGGCACATGTGTTGTGCATAGTCTCTATTTTCTTTCTCCATTAAAGAAATTACTTCTTGGTTCATTCGTGACCTTGAAGAACATATGAGTATCGAAATATGCTTGTATAGGCTCGCTAGTGCACCGTTCTGAGTTTCCGCACTTCCATCACCAGCAGTGGCGGATGCAACACTCTATAGGGGTAGGCACGTGCCTACCCCTGGATTCTAAAATTCGTCATACGCTCAATGATATTTAATATGGTGCCAACCCCTGAATTAATATTGTGCCTACCCCTGCCAGACACGTTCAATATTTTCTGGCTCAAACTAAGATCGTTGATCCTCTCTTCGCTCTCTTTTTAAATCGCTATTTTCGGCATACTTAACTACTCCGAATGGATCGTCCCTCTCTCCCCCCTCTGACTCGAGTCACAAATCACTGTCAGTTCGAAGCCTCGAACCCTAACACTAAACGTGATCGTGCGTGCCTCGTCGAACCTCCGTAGTTGGCGTGTGGCGAGTTCCTCAAACCCTCCCACAGTCGAATATTTCAATGTCAAAATAGATGCAAATTTCATAAATTCACATGAGATGCTAATTTTCATTC
Source organism: Eleocharis quinqueflora (assembly GCA_964058865.1). Lineage (NCBI taxonomy): Eukaryota > Viridiplantae > Streptophyta > Magnoliopsida > Poales > Cyperaceae > Eleocharis > Eleocharis quinqueflora. The sequence continues at coordinate 20,334 of CAXKVX010004176.1, forward strand.
TAATCTTGTTTCAATTGTTAAATGTATCATAACACTCGGATATATGATTCAGACCTTCAGTTGTTACTACTATACATACTTAGATATATGATCCACTTGTTATTATAAAATATTAATGCTAAAGAGAAATGACAAACAAGCAAATTTCATCATTAAAAAAGACTACCGATTGAAATATAATAAAAATAATAATACAATAAAAATCAACCCATTTAATTACTACATGCCAAGTGATCCTTGCTCAACTTCATAAATAGCAAAAAGAATTTTGCTACACAACTTTGTCTATCTAACAAAAAAAATATCATTTTGAGTTTCATATTGGCCTAGACTTCTAGTTCAGTTTACGTAAGGTTAATCAATTGATATTACATTGATTCATTTATTTTTTTATTATTAGCTGATATTTTTATTTTGAACCTTGTCAGTCGCTGTTTTAGTATGTCAGTGTGAGAAATATGCTGAATTGAAAGAAGGAACACAACACATTGTCAAAAAATATTAGGGTATGCCGGCTCGATTTACGTCATCGATTTGATTTAATTTTGTAGGTGTTATTATATTATAGTTATATTTAATTTTCTAATATTTAAAGAAAAATTAGTTCTATGCCACTATAAAACTTGAAAATCGTCAAAATGTCATTCAGAAAAAATTTATCAAAATAGTGACGGCACTCGATCTCTATACAAAAAAGTGATTGATAGTGTCATTTTGACAAAAAAAATTCTGAGTGGCATTTTGACAATTTTTAAGTTTTATAATGGCAAAAAAACAAATGCCTTCTAAATAGTACCTACCCCTGGTCATAATTCTGGATCCGCCACTGATCACCAGGGACTCTGTTGGAAGAGCAAGTGCACAAAAGAGACCGTAGGGATAGAAGGTAAGTATTACTTCCGCTGTATTTGGTTTTATTTCGGACATTTAAGCACGAAGGTCAGTCATGTTTAGAACTGCAATTCTTTAGTCGTAATTTAGGTTTTGTGGCTCTGGCCTAAATGAAATTGAACCAACACATTACATAACAAAGTACCAAAGAGCAATGCATTCATATTAGTTTAATTATTCATAATCAGTCCACCAATAATTATAATTAATTCACATTAAATTTCATATGTATTTGTACCCAAAATCTTAACAAAGTACGTATTATGCCCTTGTAGAAATTAATCACAATTATGGCATATCTTATATTACTCTTAGTAATATTGGTGACAATATGTGGTATATTAATCATATAACACATAGTCCAAATTTTAAATTTATGTCTCAATTCCGACACAGTTGTCTTAGGAACTGTATGACAATGGTTATTTAGTAATAATTGTTACATTTTCTCAAATACTAAATTATTATATCTCTTCAGCAACAGCTATTTTGCAACGATTCTTGATACGATTCATCAAATTCTTAGATATCAATGGTTGCATAACTGTTGGGAAAAAATGATTTTAAATTGTTCATAGATAGGGCTATATACAAAAGCATGTAATTTGTTCGACTTGTTTAACATGTCTTAACCGACCTGTTTTTTATCGGGTTGAGGTATTATCAGGTTGGGTATGGATTTTAATTTTAACCTATTAATATGGGTTGGATCATGGATTTGCTCTTGATAACCTGGCTAAACACGAACACGTTTGTTTACTCCTCTATTCTTGAAACTATAACATTATTTACTATTGTTCGGCACAAGGTATAGTAGTTTTAATATTGATGGTTGTAGAAAAAGAAAAAAGAAATCATCAAAAAAGCAAAATAGCCGGTCTCAAACTTGTTTTAAAATCTAGAAGTGATAAAATAAAACCTCATGTTAGACTTTTTTTTGTAATTAACACATTCATTTTTTTTCTTTGCATAAGTTACAGTATAAAATCATCATATACTTTGCATAGTAAGAATTCAAGACAAAAATTAATTAATCTCTAAATATAATCTATAAGTCATCAAATATTAAATTATTTTTATATATACACAATCGAAATTATAACTCAGATAACTCGTATAACCCGTAAAAACTTGTATATAAAAAATTAGATGGGCTTGAATTATGGGTGGGTTGACTAAAGAATTTATTTAACCCGATATATCGAGTTGGATTGAAATTTTGATAAAAATCATTGACCGTTATACACCTCTATTCACAGATCTCTTTTATGTGATACACTACTACAAAAAGGCGACTATACCAATTAAAAGATAAATTTTATATCTATTTTGATGGGGGTGTTAAAGGTAGGAAGCAACCAATATTAAAGATGGAGGCTTTAGTATCAGTTGTTAGTTTAAAATCAATATAAATGAGCCTTTTATATCGTTTCTTATTTGAAAATCGGTATTAAAGATGCTTTTAATATTTGTTCTTAATTAACACATGGTATAAAAGGGTAGACAAAAATAAAATAAAAACTGAATTGAAGGTGCCTTTTCTGCATTCGAGAGAATCTTTTTTGACGCAAGGTTTCTTTTCTGACGCGTGAAATAAAATAGTTTTTGAAACAAATCAATTTCAGATTTTTCCCTCATGCAAATATTAATGAAAATGAATGAAAAATATAAAAGCAATTGAAGTTCTTGAAACAAATCATCAGACCCATTTCCCTCTTCTTTCCCTTCACTTAGGCACTTCGTGTCTTCAATCGAGAATGGTTGAACCCTCAACGAGTCATCCTTGCTCTTATCACCTCTCGTCTCAACTTATCGCCACATGGTTATTGTTCTCGGGAATTTTTTGTTCTGATTTGGTTGCTGGTGCAGTCGATTAAAATTGTTGTTGCTTGATGAAAATATACAACTTGGTTACATCAACGCCTAATGCAAAATAGAAAGAAGTTAATTAAATAAAATAATAACTAAGAAGTGAGTAAACACGGAAAATGAAGGTGAATAAACTCAAAAATAGGCGACGCTACTTGAGTTAGAAGAGAGGTTGACAGTGAAAAAGAGAAGAGGTGACTCCATTGGGGGATCAGGTATGTGCAAGGGAGGAGGAGGGAATTGGGGCCGGTGAGAAAGAAGAGGAGATCGATCGTAGCTGGCGGCTGTAAATGAGGAGTTGGAGAAGAGGAAATTAAATTCAAATTTTTGTATTTAGCTTTTAATACTTGTTGTTATATAACAACTAATATCAAAACTATTAATATCGGTTGTTACAAATCAACCGATATTAAAATGTGCACTTTTAGAGCATCTACATCTAAAAATCTTGTAGTTTCTAAATAATTGTCACATCAGTTTTAAAAATTTAATCACTCTTTAGTTTCTAAACACTTCATCTCATAAACTAAAAAGTTAGAGTTTCTTAATTGCCACGTCAGCAAATGCTATCAATGTTGTGAAAGACCAATCAATTTTAACCACTGATTAAGCCAAGTCATAGTTTATAAACTTTAAAGCAAAGTTGTTAAATAAGAAAGTAAGAAACTCATCTACATCTCTGAAACTCATTTAGAAACTGTCACGTCAGATTAACTACCAATCAATTTCAGAATTATAGATGCTCTTATACTCCTTTTTGTTAACAACGGATATTAAATTTATGATTCACATTTTGAGACACATTTATACTTTTTTATATCAACTGGTATAAAATATTTATACAAATTTTCGATCACTGATTCTTATTAATATTCTATGTTAACCTCTTTCTATGATAATAATTGTGAAGGTTAGATGATGGAGCCCACTGAGAGTCGCTGTTGGTTAGTTTCCACTTTCAATTGAGGAAGAACACATCATGAATATAAATCAATAAAAGTCTACTTGATCTTTTTTATGACACTTTAGAAAAGCATTTGCCTACCTGCGACAATTTTCTTCGTCTGCCAGATGTTGGTTGAAATCAAATTAACCCCGCCACCGAAGCCGATGATGAGACATCATCGGCTTCGGTGAGTGTGAAATCAAAAATAATTTTGACTTCATAATGTACAATAGTATTCCTCAAATATAACACCTTGTATATTTTGATTTCATAATGCACAATAATTTTTCTCAGAATATATCGCATCTAGTATTTATTTTGACTTCATAATGTACAATAACATTTCTCAGAATATATCACATCTAGTACTTCATCTTGACTTCATAATGCACAATAGCATTCTCATAAAAATACTTGTTTTCATAGTTATAAAGAAAGGGCCATAACTATTATTATAACAAAAAGTAAATTTTTTTATTACAACAAAGAGGTTCGCCTTACAATTATTTTGACAATATTGATAATAAATTAAAAAAAAATAAAGATAGGAAAACCCCACTTTTGGTCTTCAATTTTCTTTTCTAAAATGAATCAGATTGTTCCTTAAACTGTCATTTACGTCAATTTATTTAATCCTTTAACGTTACAAAAATCAGGCTACTCCCTGAAATTTTATTAACACCAATAAAGAAATCAAAATTTGTTTCTCTGAAAGAAACTCATATCGATTCCCTGAACTTTTATTTAAACCAAATTAGTTGTCTTTAAACTTAAAGAATATTTATTTTGCCCTTGTACTTTGAAAAGATGTGTGATGTGTCGTATCAGTGTTATTAAACTTTTATAGAAGTACTATTAAACCTGTATATTGTTTGTGTTGCGCAATATAAATTTATCTGATATTACATCGAAGGGCATTAAAAACAAATTAAAACATATTTTATCTATTTTTAGAGATCTTATTTTTTAGATAAAAATGAGAGTCAAATTATTCAAATTTAAATGATTTAAAAATTTTATTCGAGTTTCAAACTAATGTTCTCTTATATAGAGAATATTGCTAGTTCTTAGCCTGCTAGTCTTAAAGGCTGGTTATTTTATAAATATTTATTAAAACATAAAATGACACTTGAAATGTTTGAAATTAAAGTACAATCAATTTATAAAATTACCAAATAATTATGAATTATTTTTATTTTCTTAATTTACTCTAGATATTATAAATAATTTATTGTTAAAATTATCAAAATAAAATAATGTAATAAGGCCCCTCTGAAAAAGGTACTATTGGTATATCAATGTTGCATCGATTCATTCGATTACATCAACGCATTGCACAGTTGGCATCGATGTACGCAAACCAATTAGATTGTCTCAGAATCTACAACTGATCTCTATGGAAATTACACACTTTCCTTTACCGTGGGACAATTTTATAAAAATAAAAAAATCCCTATTGAAAAATTGTACCGTAATATACTTCTCTGAAAGCTTCTGTCAAATTTTTTTTTTTGAAGGAGACATCTTAAGTGAGAGCAAGAGCATGTCCGCTTCTGTCAAAGTTACTCTTAATAAATTCATCCAAATTAAAAGTGATGTTTTTACTTATTTTCATTGAATTCTTATATAGTAGAAACTAAATTTAATATAAAAATTAAAACATTAATTATTATTATTATATTTGCACGAATTAGTAATTTCAGATAGACTGTTAATCATTTTTTTATATGTTTATAACACATTCTCCAATTTTCAAAATCCTGTTAAGTGAACTCGAGGTATGGGAAGGAGATGAGAGGAGAAAGTGGTTGAAAATAAATTTTGGCAATGACATTTTGACAAAGTATTTGGAAGAGGGATACTTTATTTTAGCTTTTCAAAAAAAAGAAATGAAAAGAAGAAAAAAGAGTTGGGATAATACGTGAAAATGTACAAGCACTCAAATATTTTAATTTCACCATGGCTCTGAGTTCAATTAAATGATTCTTTTGTTGGTATATCATTGTCAGTCGAAAAAACATAGTTCTCATCTTTGATGCTTTTTTTCCGATGCTTTAGTTCACTTATTCGTTGATGGCTTTGTTCTGATGCTTTAGTGTCAGTTATACTGTGATTTTTGTTACATGACGCAAGCTGGTACGAGTTGTGCAAAGATGGCAGAAGGTTACTTCTGTTTGTGAATTGTGATCGTGATGCTTTGATTTGTTTCCTGGTTTGTACTTGATGATTATTGTCGGTTAACAAGCTTATCAATCTACATTATTCCTTTCTTATTTTCTTTATCTTATATAAAAGAAATTGTAAATGAATTGATTGTATATCCATTCTTCATGAACTAGATCAAAATTAGTTTCCATGAAAAAGGTATTTTTATTTACGTCATGAAATACATCAAAATTTAACTTGAATTTGTAGTGTGAAATTAAACGACATTTATGAGTTAAATACTTCAAACTCTTTTAAGTTTATGACAGTCCACTTATTTATATGACGGTTTAGTTCATTATTTGGATTTTTATTTTTTTGAACTAGGGTTTAATTCATTTCCAAGGATACTTCACTGGACCTCTTGAAATTTCAGTAACATTATTCACCAAACGCACCCCTCACTAAACATAGAAACGATATCCTCTGAACCCATTTTTATGAATATTCTGTACTTGTTTAATTTGAACGGATCTGATTTTATAATACAAAAATTCTCCTAAATCATATAATTAGTGATCAACCATTCAAATCTAATCGGACGATTCAGATTAATGAATGCATATAGCACTGAAAAAAATGGATTCAGATAATACGATTCCCTAAACATATATGGCTTCACTGGATTACGGTTCCAACATTTGATAAGATAGGGGCCTGCCTGATTCATAAATGCTTTGGCCCAATCCATATTACAAATAAATGTATTTCAAATTTGGGCCAGATGGATTACATTGATACTCTTGTGATCCCAACCTCTTACTTGGATTTAGAAGTTGGAAGTGGGCTTTTTCTTTTAATAGTTTTCCCTTTGGTAGATTGATTAGTTATGACGCTAAAATAAAGTTAGTCGAGTATATTTGGGTTGATTAAATGAAATAAAGAAATATACACGACTAAGGTATTAATGGAAAAGCCCAATAAATTTGAACCCCTATACCTGCAATTATATTCTGCAGTTAGGAAATTTTGAAGTGGTGTTAACATAGAGCAAATTGAGGTCAAAGCATAACACCATTGCTGAACAAAAATCTTATAAATTTTGATTCACTCAAAAGGATTGCACACTTAGCCAACCTCATGTTCAATCAAATTACATGTCATTTCCCAATTTTACAAAAATGCGAAAGTGCTAACAATAATACTCACCAAGACTAGCGAGTAAACTGATACATAAAGTTAAAAAACACACTACAAAAACCACTAATTTCTCGTTTAATAGATCATTGAGGGTGGTCCATAACTCCATAAAACCACAGGACCACCTCCTCATTTTAAGTTCTTCCTCTAAAAAACTTGTAGAGAAAGAGGTATAAACCCAAATCCAGTGAAGGCAAAAATTACACAAACAAAAACATAAATTCCCAAATTAAGCAACCAAAGGAACGTTAGGCATGCACTCCATTACCATTAGCGTAGTAGTTTCCATTTCCATTCACTAGAGGTTTTAGGGGTTTCTTCATATGACCATTTTGGCAGAGTTTTGAGCTCAAATAGCCAGTTGTTGGAGCTCTCTTTGCTGTTGTTTTGCATACCTTGTTGCTCTCTTTGGTGTTGTTTTGGAGAAAGGTGGTTAATTGGCCGGTTGATGCTGTTATCAGCCCTATTGACAATTAAAAAAAGAGTTAGAAAGAAAGTAGGAAAATTTTACAGCAATAGTAAATTAGTCTTAGAATTATACTTCTTATACCAGATTGCTGTAGGACCCATAAGAACCATAAATTCATGAAGGGCTCTGATAAATACAACAGAATTTAATTTGTTCCAACAAAAAAAACAATTATGATGTGCCTAATATCGGGATGATGATAAGTCAGTTACTGTATTGTCATAGTAATTACCAGGATATGTTGGTTTCATATTTGCTAATTGGGTACCTTATTTCTTCACAAAATAACAAGGTGTCAACTTCTAATCCTACTTTTTTACATGCATCCACAGGTTAGGTAAATCAGTTATTTGGGTGTGTCTGTCAGTTAGTAAAAACTAGTAAACCAGCACATGCATTTACCTAAAAATAGAGGAGAAGGTTTTCCTGGTCGTGATTTGAACTCCGGGTGAAATTGTACACCAACATAAAACGGGTGGTTATGTAGTTCTATGATCTAAACACGTAAAGACAAATTATAATAACATGTTAAATGTTATGATACAATTACAAAATGACGAGGTTTTATTGTTCTAGCCAAAAGATGATAAGTAATAACACACCTCCATTCGTTTTTGCGTCTCATCTTTTCCAACAAAACTAAGACCAGCTTTTTCTAGCTGCGGGACCATTTCGGGGTTCACCTAAAAGGATCAAATAATTAGTACAGTTAAATAAAAGACAAAAGGTAGCTGAAATAATTTAAATGATTTTGTTTACCTCATATCTGTGACGATGCCGCTCATCAACATAGCTGACATTGCCATACCTACAGACAAAAAGATGTATTATAGATTGAGCATCCTTAAAACCAAAATGTATATAGGAAAAGAGTGTTGATTATAATTTCTTACAATTTAGCTGCTTTGCAATTGCTGGTCTGAAAATATGTTCTTCTTGATCCGAGCCTCATCGTCCCACCCATATGTGTCTTTGAACCCTGAAAATTCCATTATTTATTTTTTGGTACTTGTATATAAATCGAAGGTGTACTAACATGAGCAAATTAATACCCTGACTTGAACCAGTATGATTGTTCTAATGTAAAAGAAAATAAAGAAGCAACTGCATGTATACGAGTCAAAAGGGAACAATGAAAAGTACCAGTTTTAGGTACCAACTGTGCTTGGACAACTATTAGCAAGTATCCTCAGTGACTTAACAAAGCACATGGTCTTCACCATAAAATGATAAAGATACATGGTGTCAAAATTGACAACTACCTCTGGCATGAAGATGACACATGGCGATCCAGTATTTGGGTCAAACTCGGTGCTGTTTGCAGCTGGTAACTTCATAACCGATCGGGCAAACTCAACCACTGCAATTTGCATCCCCAGACAGATGCCTAAAAAGGGTATTTTATTTTCACGAGCATATTTTGCCGCTAGGATTTTGCCTTGTACCCCTCTATCTCCAAAGCCTCCAGGTACCAATATACCTTCAGCGCTCTAAAAAAATTAGATATAATTAGACTTCAGTCTATACAACCTGTTAAGTTATTAAAAAAAAAAACTTATGCTTGAGAATGCACTCAGGTTTTTTTTTCTTTTTTGAAGTATCAGGTGCAGTGCCTCATTCATGTAATTTCACATTTCATCCAGGGAAACAGTTAGTACAGTATTAATTCACAATTTCTCACTTCAGTATATAAGTTTTTTAAACTAGAATGAAATTATAATGCACAGAAAAGCTTTCTAGACCTTTAGTAGATTCCATGCTGAGTGGTAAGCTTTCGGATCCTACAAAACAAATGAGTCCCAGGTATAAGGAAAAGTAAAAGTTATTATTAAAAAGTTACAAGTACTTTTAACTTGGTGCTGCAAGAATACTGGAATATAACCTCATCACATGTAGTTTCTTCAAGGTCAGGAGATGGTACCCAGTCGACCACAAGTTTCCTATTACATGCCACAGATGCATGCAACAGAGCCTACATGCATTTCACAAGCCCATTGTCACATGTTAGAGAAGCTAAAAATTACAAGATTAAACTTAAAAATGAAAAATAAAAATTATGTAATCTTACCTTAAGTACAGAGAGGTAGGCATCAGAGAGACCGGTATACTTCCCAACCATGGCAATTCTAACCTGAAGAGAAAAAAACAAAAAGAAAAACAGGATCAAGATACTTGGATAAAAAGGGAACTTAATTGAGGCAAATAAATTACGAGATGTAGATCACAAAACTCACTGGTACATCCAAAGAGTCGCATTTTCTAGCCATCTCAGTCCAGTCATCCAGCTTAGGAATGCGAGGCACGCCACCAACACTGAATATTGCATAATATCTCCATCTTAGTGTGTAAAATTAAGGTAGATTTCAGCTTTACCAACTTCAGTATTTTTACTATATTTTAATTTTAATGGTTCCTTTAGGGTGCCATATACATAAGAATTAATTATATTTAAATAATAGGAGTTAATAATTAAACATCAAGAACCCAAACCTTTGTAAGTTTAATACTTTAAGAATAGACTCATGGGCCTTTTGATCCTGCATTAGTAAATATACTCCAGTTAGTACATGCTGAAGAAGTTCAAAGAAAATTACAACACAAGTATGCTTATCGGCTTTACCCTTAACATTAATGGGATGTGCCAGATGTTGGATACATCATACAGATTAACAATATTGTTGACCTGAAAATATCAAGTTTATTTATAACAAATTAGACTACAAAAATATGTCAAAAGCTGTAGCAATAGATATTTGTAGCAGTGAATGTAAAATAACGTTACAGGGACATGGCAAAACTGGGATAACTTTTGCTTCACATTTTCATCCAGAGCCTATGCACAATTTAAAGCAAGCTGTCAAGAAACAAAGCAAGAGATTCACAAAGAAATTGTTACAAGAAAACTAAATGACAAGGTGAGTCAAGAGAGGCTAATAACCTTGGCACTACGACAAGCAAGAATATCAGGAGCAAGACCAAGACCTCTTAACCCTCGTACGCTATGTTGTGTCGGCTTAGTTTTCTACGAAGGTATTAAAGAATTTACCACATTAACATGGTAATCAGCCAAAAAAAGCAATTGAACAAATTGATGAATATGTACATACCTGTTCACCTACTGCATTTAGCACTGGTACAAGGCTGACGTGTACCAGACAAAAGTTTCCCTGGCCTGAACAAAGACACAGTTTAAATAATTTAAACTTAGTTACAAGAAAATACTGAAATAGGAAATGAAATAACAGCATTTATGCCGCATTGTCCACATTTATCATTCGAAACACGTATAGTAGATCAAATATTTAAAGTTGTTGTGCTAACAGAAACAGAAGGTGAATGTTATGTGTGTGAAACGCATTTCATGGAATCATATCTTAATGACTTACCTACGCGATAAGAAAACTGGCCAAGAGCCTCAATAAACGGCATGGATTCAATGTCCCCTGCAACAACAGTCCACTCTTGTTATAAGCCCTGATATATCATCTCGTATTTGCCTACTATAATTCAAGATAAAAAAATACTTGGTGCAGCTTAGTTATTTAGTATATTGATTATTGTTTGAATAGTCTAAGCTTCACCAATCATTAGAAGGTTAGGTCTTCCCAAATCCCAATAATGTATCAAGTTCTAACAAATGGTAGGACTGTTTATGAAAAATAGAAAACCATGACAATCTGTTTTCACCTATGGTGCCACCAAGCTCAATGACGCAGATATCTGCTGGGCCTTCTTTACCATCAACAGGAATTGACGCCACACGCTCGATCCATGCTTGTATTTCATCAGTAATATGAGGCACCACCTTTGAAAGAGAAAATTATCATATCATTGAAATATCGAATTTGGATGACATTAAGGACTTTGACATCGTTAGATTCAAATTTTAAAAGTTTACCAAAAATGAAATTTTCATGAACCTTCAAGAACTATATATTCTCACCTGAACTGTTTTGCCCAAGTAGTCACCTTTTCTCTCCTTATTTATGACAGACTACAAGAATAAAAGCAAATTTGTAGTTAGATAATGAGAACAACTAAGGAAGTTAAGACTTAATTTCGTGTTTTCATCCCATTTTTACATCTCATGACGCTTAGAGAATCAGAGGACTTAATTTCATACTGAAAAGTCAATTCCTTTTGGGATGTTAAGAGATTCATAACTCTACAACTGTAAGGCAGTTAGGTAAGGCTGTCAGTTTACCTGATAAATTTTTCCTGTAGTGATGTTGTTGTCACGGGTTAATTTAAGGTCTAGAAACCTCTCATAGTTTCCAAGGTCTAAGTCCGCCTTCAAATAGGAAAAAGAAGCTTAGTTAGCTAAGATGTAAAACATATTTATTATGGGATCAAATCAAGACTTAAAGCTTGGACAATGAAGTTGGTTATGTGATAAGTGCACTACCGGACCCTATAAAACCAACAAATCTAGAAAAGGACAAGCTAAAATTTTATCTTAGGATAGTTTGGTCAAAGCCTCAACAGTTCCTCATGTCCAAAACGAGATACCCTGATATTTTGAAACAAAAATAACTACTAGTTATAAAAAAAAATCAAAATGTATCTTAAAAGCCAGAAGTTAATCAATAGTGCAGCTTTTTGACAAATAAGAAAAAAATCAATAAAGCAGCTCAAAAAATGGCAGTTCAGTTTTTTTATAAGAACATTAGTGATTCACATAAGTTAGCAAATTATGAAAAAGACTAGTTAGATGTTTCATTTGGTTTCTTCCCTTCAAAGGAAACCATGTGACAAGAAAACAACAAGCGAGGGAAAGCAACATGAACCTAAATGAGAAACTAAATGAAAAAATATTAGTTATTTTGGGGTACTGCTTCTCGTTCAGTCCCTGCTGTTTAGCTTTTAGGAAATCCGTCCTCAAGAGTTTTGTTGGTTCAATAAACTTTCAACAGAAAATTACCATTGTAGGTCTCATTCAAATATTTTATCAACACTCTGTTAGTCTATTTTTAATATAAATTATATTTGTAGCAGAATATAGAACTAAAAGGACCAAAATAAATAAATAATAGTATAATACTATCTAAAACTTTTAAGTAAAGTTTGCAATTTACACTAAAAAATAACTTACTTCACCACCATCATCCAACACGTATACTTCTCCGTGCTCAAATGGAGACATGGTTCCAGCATCAGTATTGAGATAAGGATCTGGAAACACAAAGTTGCATCATGATAACATGTTATGTTTACATTTTTCGCCCAAATATATGCACGAGTGACTGAGTGCAATTTTTGCCCATTTAAAGCTAACAAAGCTAGCAGCGAAATAAACAAGTACCAATTTATAGATTTCACTAACGGCAAGTAATAGTCAATGTGGCAACCTCAAAGATTTCCTAGCCTAGGTAGAAAAGGTTTTTTGGTTTGCCCCTTTTCCATAGTGATTTTTAAAAACTGCAGAGTTATTCTCATTAGTATAGGAGCATACGGAATATCATAAAGTGTCAAATTTTAGAGATATTTAAAATAGACGTGGTAGAATTCGACCTGATCTGAGAAATACGTCGATCCGATCCGATCACGATCCGATCAAACCAAATTCGATATTTAATAAAGTCAAATTAATCCGACTCGACCCGACTCAAGATGACCCGTAATCTGAGACGAAGCGACACATTAGCGACTCGAGCCTGACCAAGCCTGACCTGACCTGTAACCCGAAATGACGCAACACATGAAGACCCGAGCTTAACCCGACTCGACCCGAGACGACCCGTAATCCTAGATGGAGCAACACATAAGGACCCAGCCCAACCCGATCCAACTTGACCTGATACAACTTATAAATCGATCTAATCTTATCTAACATACATCATAATTAATAACATCAGAAAAAGTCAAAAATTAATAACGCAATTCAATAAAACGGTCTGATTTTATCAGATTGAACTTAAAACTCAAAATAATACTTGAAAATTGTCAGTGCAACTCGATTCGAATCCGATCTCACCGGACCCAATCCAAGACCCAAAAATTATCGATGCATCATGACTCAAAACCTGACCCGATCTTGCCCGAACCGACCCATTACCCAAAAAAGACATATGCGACTCGACCCGACATTTGATCTAATCTCACCCAACCTGACACATGACCCGAAAGTTATCGACACTAACGACTCGAGACCCGACCTGACATCACCTGACCCGACCAGCAATCCGACTTTTGTCGACAATCAAACTAACCCGACTCGAATCCGCCCAACCCAGGCTGAAACCGAAACCGAACCCGTCCGACCCACCCGACTTCCACCTCTAATTCAAATGGAGATGGGAGGTAGGAATATGCCATAAGCTCTTGGCCCCAACCCAACCCCTGTAAAGCCCCTGTCAGACTCGACCCTTAGTAAGATTTTGAAAGGGTTGTGTCTTATAAGGGCCGGGCCTTATTCCAAAAATACAAGCCCCGACCTCGTCCAGCTCTGATCCGGCTCTCTGCAACTCTTATTCACGCCTGTCCCTCAGACCCTTATTAACATTTTCACAATTAAAAAAAAATTAAAAAAAAAGAGACCAAAGCCCTTATTATCCGGTCCGGCTCTCTGCAATATCGAGAGCTTGATAAGGGTCGGAGTCTTAGAGGGACTGTACCGATTTTCTTAGAACAAAATCCTTATTATTCGACCCTTATTAAGCTCTATTTAAACCTGGTCCGGCCCTTTAGACTTTTCCTAATGGGAGTCAAAAAGACAAAAGAGGTTCAATTGGACTTTAATAGCAATGTAAAATTGTAAAAAGTTGAAAGCAGCAAGTATTGAAAGGATAATAATTCTTTTTATATTTACATTTGACAGGTCCGCGTTTGCTTAACTTTATTACTACATTTTTAATTCGAATCTGATCAAACTTGAAGAAAAACAAAATCTGTATTCAGGTCAAGGTTCGCCAAAATAAAGGTACTCGGGCTTATGTCACTAGACTAACACACCATCATAAGCATTCTGCAATCAAGTCAAGGAAGAGAAAGAAAACAGAATCACTAAAGACAAATGAAGACTAGTACCGAGACAAAAGTAGGCCAAAGCAGCCAAAGCAGAAAAGTCCAATGTCAATATTTTCAGATAAATACATATACACTTCATAGGGGCTTCTAAGCAAAATGACCAGGATGATTAAGTATTTAGCAGACAAAAACACTCGATCCCATATCTGCGAGGCAATCTTAGTATCGTTAAATACGTTTCAAGTCACAGAACTTTGGGCCCCACTGATCAGTGG
>CAXKVX010004177.1:0-31680 GCA_964058865.1 Eleocharis quinqueflora
TAACATTTGAAGGGCTTATCCTGAAATTGCTTCGTTAAGTGTAGTTCTTCTCTTGCTTAAAAGTAGTTTTAAAATTGAAAAAGAGCAAATATTAATTATCTTGTTTATCATACAGAGGCAACAGGTTGGGAGAATGCATATTGCAGATAAGAGCTATAGGCCAGTGTACAAGTTTAACCCGTTGAGGATACGTGCATCTGCTCTACCACCTTTACAAAGCTTCCCTCTTGTGAAGAGCACCTCCATAGCATTGACCAAGTAGTGTATCATGTCATAAGTTCTGTATTTTATGTGCTCTGATTAACTTTCTCAGTCTGATTTTAACTTTTGTCTTTTCTAGGTCATATAATGCTGTAGCTGCAAACCCTGTTACTTTTAATGTGATCCCAGCATTAGGACTAATTGCATTTGCTGCATGGGGTCTGCTACCTCTTTTGGGTACCATCCGAAGCTTGTTTCGTGTAAGTTCATAACTTATTAGCAGTCTATTCTTTTCTTTTCCTTCTGGGTTTTCGAAGAGTTGGAGTAACAAAATTTTAATTTATGGATATCACAGAACGAGAATGGCTGGAAGAAGAGTAGAACTTACCATTTTTCTATTTCTTACCTTCAACCTTTGCTTCTTTGGACTGGGGCAACACTGGTCTGCCGGTAAGTTGAAAGCTAACACAATAATTTTTTGTTCTTTTTGCAGAAGTTCTTTGCAACATTGTAAATATTGTATATCCTTTGTGTTCTTTTTCCTTTCTTAGGGCTCTTGATCCAATCGTTCTTCCTACTGCATCAAGTCAAGCTGTCAAGATGAGGGTCCTCAATTTTGTGAGATCATTATCTACTGTTCTGGCTTTTGCTTATTGTTTATCAAGGTAAAGTTTGAGTGTTATATTATCTCACCTTGTGAATATGTGTTCTTATACAGTTTTCTATCATATCAACTGATGTTTGTTGTATAACTCATATTTAGCAGGATATCTTTCTTAGCAGCCTCTAGTTCATTATTATGTCTTCAATTTTTGTTCACTGTGATTTCATACTTGTTCTTAAGCATAATAATCTGTAGCTCACTGAAATCTGATTTGTATTGAGTAGATTTTCTTGATTTCTGCAGTTTAATTCAGCAAATGCAGGAACTTCTCATAGAGTCAACTCGAGCTGAACCTAGAAATGTATGATCTTTTTTCAATTCTTTTCTGAATTCTATAAAATCATAATGTGAGGTACTTATTTATTGTCTGCAAGGTTTTACATTTAAAGATTTGTTGCAACTGTCCTACAGTGGTTGCAATAGCTCTTGGAGACATTCATTCCGTTGTCAACCCCTACCCTCCTTGTAGCCCCTTTAGTATTCATGTTTGACTTGAGAATAATGAAGTTAGCCGAAATCTATTAAAATAACAAGCATGTTGGACTTTCATCACCTTTGGTCTTAAATTATGATCTTTCACTCTGTTTCAGTGTTCTCTCTCTTTCCCCATAGAGTTTTGTGGGATTTCCTAGTTGTGTAATGTTCTGTTTTCCTATATTTGATTTATGTGTGCCATTTTAATTTTGATTAGATGGGGCTTGATTTTGCTGGAAAGGCAGTGTACTGGTCTGTCTGGATTGCTGCATTTGCTCTATTTATGGAATTGCTGGGCTTCTCTACTCAGAGATGGGTTACTGCTGGAGGTCTTGGTACTGTTCTTCTTACCCTTGCTGGTCGTGAGGTATTGCCATCATTTATCTTTTCAGTATATTGTTTTCCTGTGCAATGTACCTTGGTACATATTGACAAGGAGAAAATATAACTCTGGATCTGATTGTAGATCTTTACGAACTTCCTCTCTGGTGTTATGATCCATGCGACCCGACCATTTGTTGAAAATGAATGGATACAGACAAAGATTGAGGGGTATGAAGTTTCTGGAACTGTTGAGGTTTGTTCTTTGTTTGATATTGTATGCATTAATATTTCTTTTTATGTTTATTTGTGGATTTTCTTCATTTCTTGTATGATGACAAGCTTCTCTCTGTTTTCTTTTGAGCACAGCATGTTGGTTGGTGGTCTCCGACCATAATTCGAGGAGATGATAGGGAAGCAGTACACATACCAAACCACAAATTCACGGTTAGTGTTGTGAGAAATCTAAGCCAGAAGACTCATTGGCGAATCAAAACACATCTCGCCATTAGCCACCTTGATGTCAGCAAAATTAATGTAAGTAATGGGTTATAGTTTTAAACTTTAAAATAGTTTTTGGCTGTAAAATTTTCATTAGATTAAGGTTGTCATCTGGTGTCTCAGAACATAGTAGCAGACATGAGGAAAGTTCTGGCGAAACATCCTCAGATAGAGCACAAGAGATTACATAGAAGGGTATTTCTGGAAAACGTAAATCCAGAGAATCAAGCTCTCTTAGTGAGTATTGTCATCAGCATGTGTTTTATTTTTTTTCCTTAATAAACTTCTGATTATCATAAGTTTAATTTGAATTGAATGCTTATACCAAAATTTTGCCTCTTGTAGATTCTAATATCTTGTTTTGTGAAGACATCACATTTTGAAGAGTACCTCTGTGTTAAGGTAAAGCATGTTAATCGCCTTGCTAGTGCTATCATTTAAATCCTGGACAGAAAAATATTTTTTTCTCCTGAATAAGCATATATGTAAATTCGAATGTGACAGGAAGCAATCTTATTGGATCTTTTGAGAGTAATCAGCCATCACCGAGCAAGACTTGCCACCCCTATCCGAACGGTTCAGAAAATATATGGCGATGCTGACTTAGAAAATATACCATATGGCGAGACCTTATACAGCCGTGCTGGTAACCCATCCAGCCGTCCATTCCTGCTGATTGAACCCCATAGTAGAGTCCACTCCGAAGAGAAACCCAAAGCCCATACCAGTCAAGCGACAGACCAAAAACCAACAACCCAGCCTGATGTCATGACTGCAAATAACTCTGATAACAACAAACAGCAACAGAAGAAAAATGCTGCAACTCCAGCTCCTGCAGAAAGTGCAAGTGAGAATGCACAAGTAGAAGTCAATAAAGGCGAGGCGGACAAGGTGCAAACTAACCCACCAGAGCAGGTTAAGAGGCCGTCTTTTGAAGATAACATAGTACTTGGGGTGGCACTAGAGGGTTCAAAAAGAACACTCCCAATTGAAGAAGGAATGAGCACATCGTCAGAGACTAACGAGATGGATAAGGTGGGGCCTGGAACTGTGAAGGATAAGAAGGGTCAGATCCCAGCTGGCCAAGGGAAGGTTGACCCAGAGGGACCCCGATAGGTGAAGACCTGATGCTTCTTCTTTTAACAACTTTCTTTTGAGTTTAGTTAAAGATATTGAAATAGACTTGTGTGTGCATGTCAGAGTGGTTGCCATCGTCTTAGTGCGGCGTTTATTTTGAAGCTGCTTTAGGATGGCTGCTCTATTACTAATACTACCTTCAATAAGGTCGTCTTGTATATTACTCGAAATTCTTCAGAGATGAATCCCAATATAGATCATTCTTCATCATCTGATTTGTCTCTTTGTGAAGTTTCTTGCTTTATCTTGTAGAGACTTCTAATGTAATTCTGATAAAACAAAGATAGAATTCCATATGATTGTGGCTTGTCGACAATAAGTTGATAAAAACGAGGCTTTTGCTTGTATCTTTTCGAAAATATTGCGACCTATAAAATCCAATTAAAAATGGATATAATAATTTTGGTCACGATACTCTGATTGCAAAGAAATTTCGATATGAAAATACAGCAGAAAACAAAATTGCTGGTGCAATTTGAATAAGAAATTGGAGGGGCTTTAGTTTTGGTCTCTTGCTGGAAGCATCACGACTCACGAGAGTACGCCGAAGAGCAGCATTCTGCATCATTCCTTTTTGTCTGGCGTGGGAATTGGGTGATGGTACCATGGATTCTCTTAGCTGTTTTCCTTACTATTATATTTCCTTCAAGTCAGGGAATAATAGAAGCTTTCCTTTTGGTTCAAGGAAACTCAAAAGTACAACGACATGATCGTTTTCCTTGTGCAAATACAATTGAACCCTTTTGTACGGAGTACTTGAACTGTTCTTCAATCTATTAAATATTAAACTAAATAAAAATACTTAACTGGTACTGTCTATATATATAATATATGCAAAGGCATTCTCTATATTTGAGATAGTTGCAGAAGTGAACGTAACAGAGAGTTCTTGCTTGGCAGCCTTGCCTTAATTTACAGAGAGGGTTACTCGTGCCAGCTATGTTAGATATGGGAAACCTTTCCCAAGAATATTTGTTTAATAACAATAGTAGCTAAAGCAGGTCGCATATTCTGACAAACTTCGTCTAAATTGGCTTTTAGAAGCCATGGCAGATCATATTTGTTTATTCTTTTTAGAGAATTTGTACTGCAAACATAATTTTAAAGCTTCTTTTGTTATCTTCTTTAGAACAACAATATCCACCTTTCCTTCCACAAAGACGTAGAATCATTCCAAAATAGAAAAGGAGAAAAAGAAAAGAGATCATCACTAGAAGAAAAAAGGATTTACCAAACCTTCGAGTGTTAAACAAACTTCATATAAGTCTATATGTGGTCTAGTAAGGTGTTTTAGCAAAAATGAATTTGCTATGTGAGTAAAGATAGAAAAATTGGTGTTGCAGGATAACAACATATATAGTATTGAGCTATTGTAAAATTAATTTTTTTTCTGTTAAATTTTGCAAACTCGAATGTAATAGCAGAAATGTAATATTATTAGAGTTAGGCCACGGTACTTATATAAGCACGGAGTTCTATCATGTTTATTATCATATCTCGAATTTTAAAATGCAAATGGACAACTCTAATCATTTGAAAATATTGTCCATACTAAAATCTACTTAGAAATCAAGTATTTTATTTTTTTTAATTTTTTTACTATTTTATCGGATAGATAGAAATTGAGTAATCTGACAATTTATAGACCTCCAAATTTAACTAATTTTCTACTCATTTGATAAAATATTAAAAAATTAAAAAAAAAACTTTGATTTCCAAGTAGATTTTAGTATGAACAATATTTTCAACGGTCCATATCGTTCGTTTGTATTTTGAAATTCGAGATACGGTCATAAGTGTTGGAATAATGGCCTAGAGGACCAATTATTGTACTCTTGTTTTGTCATATGCATTGGATATTTTATCTTGTTCCTTGAGTTATAAATGTATTACTAGATCATTTGTGTTGATAACTTGGAATTGTGAAACTCTTTTAAGTTTTATAACTCTAAATATGTCCCTAGCTAAATCATCAGCAAGGAACACTGCTTGAATATATAAGCTAGTGTGTGGATTGATATGTGATCATGTTTCACAGATCATTGATACGGGGTATCTAATCAATCACACGAATATATGTATGGGATACATGATATTGGACATGACCCGCGTTGACTTGCTATAGGATTTGTGTAAGTCATTAGCATGTCACAAATAATATTGATTCTTTTCATTGAGATAGTTTATAGTCTTGAATAATTTGTGTATATTTGTGCAATTATCAAACGCACTTTTAACCGAGTGTTATAAAGATAGTTTGTCAATATACATAGATTATGTCAAGAGCTGTAAGATTATCACAATGATCATTTGTCCCTTTTACTTCTTGTAAAAGCAATGATATCCCTGGGCCCCTTGATGCAATGGTAATTATCATGCGCACATTTGTGATTATGGGATAATACAAATGGATGATTATGCATTGGAGATCAAGAAAGTGATTTAATTGTCAAGAATGACTTAAACCTAGTCTTGACATTGAACATTGGTTATCATGTGACAAAGGAATTAATATAAAAAGATATAAGGGATCATAATGTCTGTGTTTGATCAGATGTTCATAATGCATTGCTAGATGCCAATTATGAACTTGTGAATATTTATTTATTTACTGCTGATCAAGACATGGATCCTACAGGGTCACACCTTAAGATAGGACTGAAGCATGGAATAAATTAATTATGTGGGACATAATTAAATGGATTTGAATAAGGGTTTGGTTTTGGATCAGAAACAATCAAAATCTGCATTTATGCAGGTTGCCTGCGGGCCGCGTGAGGGTCCTGCTGGCCGCAGGGCACTACCAACGGGGCGCAGGAGGGTCCAGCGGGCCGCTGGGCTGAGAGTGCTTGATTATGTCGGTTTAACTGGACGCAGGCTGTCCCTACGGACCGCAGGAGGGCCCTGCGGACCGCAGGAAGCAAGTCGGTTCAGGTTAAGTCGGTTTCTGACCTTCTGCTATAAATAGAAGGGACCAGGTTGAGGTTTATAATCGATTTCCAGAGATTAGACAGAGATCTAAGACGGTTATTCCCTGGTTAACATCCAAAACCTAACCCTAGATTCATCTCCTCTCTCTCTCATGTGTTGAGAACCCTAAAGAGAGAGAAAACCCTTCCGTTGACGATCTAGCAGTCGTGCTTCGTCTTGTCGGGGTGCGCTCCTTGTAGAGGCTTCACGCTTGGGGAGCTTGCGATCTCTTGCTGTCGGTTGGAGAAAGAGGATCGCGACTACACATCATAAAGGTCGAATCTTTATTGTTCTTTTATGATGATCTTGTGTTTTAAATTGATCTATGCAATTGATCCTTGGGCAAACATGGGTTTTGTGTAAAAATTTTAAAATTCTGCATCTTTACACATGGCAAAACCCTAACAATAAGCACGTTAGAGCTTTGTGCTTGTAAAAGTATTGTAGCCTAACTCATATTATTATATTTTAACTTATATTAAAATTTAGTTTGTGACAGTCTGAAACAATAATAATATTCAAATAAAAAGCAACATATCAACATATCAACAATTAATTAATTAATTAAAAACTTTTTTAAATTATCATTTGAATTGACTAACAAGGACAAAAGAGGAAGGAGCCGGGGACACGTTGATGCATCTGGTGCTCTGGACGATCTGAAAAGAAAGGAATAAGCATATCTTTCAGGAAATCACTTCCAACGTCTATCAAGTCTTGATGCAAATTTCGAGCATCTATGGCTAATGCGTGCAGAACATGGTTTACATGATAGAACCATAGTCTAGGAGTTTCTTTCTCGTTAACTTCTCTTTTCTCTTTTTCATTGTAATTATCTCGGCTCCTCGAGCCTGTACATATTTTCTTAATAATAATACAATCGAGATAGGCACGTCCTATTTCCTTCACACACAAAAACATAAGGCATTTTATGATATTATATAACCTTTAGCAAGTGCTACACTTCAAATCTTCAATGCGGTGAAAGAATATATCTTAGAAATAACAAATTAGCAAAATGATTATTAGTACATGTCCTTATGAATTGAATATTGCATGCTCTATTTACAAAAGGTTAGTTCTGTCAGTAATAAATGACCATTAAAAAATGAAAATATCATAGGCATGGTACCTTGTACCTTGAGTTAATGATACTTACTAGTATGTAATTAATTGAATTCTACCGAGAAAATTCACACGTTTTGTATCAACACCTACCAGCTTGTGGACAGATAAATATAAACATGACATATTTAGATTGTCAGGTCAGAATAGCAACATAGCATTTACCTTGGAGCCATTAGTCACCTTCTCTTTCCCTTTTCTCTCAACCTTGAAGGCTTGAAATATTGTTAGCAGAGATCCCCTTTTGCCATTAATTTTTCATTGAATGAGACCTGCACTAGGCTAATCTAAATTAAGTAACTTAGCAACAAAAAGCAAAGAACAAATTGCATGGCAGTTTAACATCAATATGATGCCTCGAACATATTTGATGCGCGCACACCGAAATTTCGTTCTTGGAATTGAGATATTCAGTAAATAATCAAGTCAGATTAATACTTACCTCGCAATTGAGACATTCAGTAGAGCTATAAATGAAACTTGACCTATAAATGAAATAAATTAATACTTTTAAAGAGCAGTTCAGTGCACGTAGCTCCAGCTTGCACGAGGTTCGGAGAAGGATCGACCACTTTGCGGTCTTTGTAAATGAAATAAATGTTGGTGCAATTTTATTTAGATCTGAGCCACAAAACCTAAATTACGACTAGAGAATTGCAGTTCTAAATAGGATCGACCTCCGTGCTTAATTGTCTGAAATAAAATCAAATAACAACAGAATCAATACTTACCTTCCACCCCTCGGTCTCTTTTGTACACTTGCTCTTCCAACAGAGTCCTTGGTGATGGAGGTGTGGAAGCTCGGAACGGTGCGCTAGCGAGCATATCCAAGCATATCCTGGTGCCTTTCTGATCTCCAAAGTCACGAATGAACTAAGGAATAATTTTCTTTCATGGAGTAAGAAAAAAAGGCTATGCACAACACATGTAATCGTGTCGTTAACTGGAAGACCTAACGTCATTTATAGAGATGTTAACATATCTTGAAAAGATACAGAATTAATTATCAAATATTCATAGAATATATGAAATTATATTCTCTCTAAATATTTTCCAAATCCTCTTATTTACTTCTGTAAATAATTCCACGGAATTTGATATAAAACCTAAAATATCCAATCAGAAAGATAACGATAAATCTAAACAGTCAAAACCTGTTTTGAAGTAGGTCTCTTGCGGTCACAATAAATCTCATTGCAGTTGCAATTGACTTAAATTTCAGACTTAACAAGTATTTTGTCAAGTCTCTTGCGACCTCAATCAGTATTCTAAAAAATCAAAAACTTAACTGCAAAATCTCCTAGGATTTTAAAGAGGAGATCGAGGATTCCAGACAAATTCACATCTACTCATAACAACCGAAATGGTTCACATATTTGCACGTGCGAATATCTAAGTTGTTCACGTATTTTAGCGTGCAAATATAGTTATGTGATTGCTATTTCATCTTACCCATCGAATATGAATTGAAGATCGAGTCTGGAAAAGGCATCTTTCCGAGATCAATTTCCAAAATTCTAATTGCTTTTGCTTCTAATTAGAATCGAGCCTTTGTAATTAGGGTTACAAACGCACGAAACGACTACGCAAATGATTTTTTGTGTTTACATT
This sequence comes from Eleocharis quinqueflora, assembly GCA_964058865.1. Classification (NCBI taxonomy): domain Eukaryota; kingdom Viridiplantae; phylum Streptophyta; class Magnoliopsida; order Poales; family Cyperaceae; genus Eleocharis; species Eleocharis quinqueflora. Next base: position 9,005 of record CAXKVX010004177.1, read on the forward strand.
TTGTTTTTTCGAGCATAAGAATTTTTTGTGGTGTTTACGTTGCGTTTAATAAATGTCAGAAATTTTTCTTACATTTGCATTTACGTTTAGTTAAACGTAAGAAATGTACAAAACGTGCAAAACGTTAAACTTTTTGAACGTTTAACTTACTACTAACAATGCACAACAGAGCCAAAATATTTATTAAAAAATTTCTGAAATATAAGAAAAATTACATGTAAACCCACATCAACATTAAAGCCACATCAACAACAAATCAAAACTTAAATACATAACATATTGTCATTAAATTTAACTATTTCATAACCATAAGTTTAACCGTTTACTTGTAACATCATGCATTCATACAAATATTTAGGGTTTACAAACAAAATTCTCTTGTAAACCCTATTCAAACACAACAACAACAACAACAAAAAACAGGATTAACCCTATACAAACAAAACAAAAAACCTCCCGAGTCTTGAGAACTAATTTTTACTTGTGTTCCACTGCCATGACCTCCCTCATTCATTGGTCTTTTCATCACTACTACCATCAGCGTCCAATTCAATCAACGCATTCCAATCAAGTGAACCTGAATTCGAACTTGAATCTGGGGTATAATCAGATAGAGGAGAGTTAGATGATGACTCATATGTGTCATCCCACAGTTCATCCTCGAAATCCCTCTTGATCTTCTTCTTCTCTTGGCCCTTGCCCTTGCTGGTGTTGGTGCCCTTGCTCTTATTGCACCTTTTCTGCTTCTCGCTGGATGAAGTTAGTGCTGGTGCTGGTATTGATAACAACCAGTCCAGTTCCTTCGCCATTTTTTGAAGATCGGGATACACCCAACTCCACAGATGAAATTTGTCCAAGAGGATCTGGACCACCTGCCTGGATTTTTCTAGCGGGTCCATCTATTATTGAAAAAAATTGTGAAAGCGATCAGTTAACAAATTACTACAATTTGTCCATCTATATAACTACATAAGTGATTATACCTTAAACCCGAAATCCTAAATCCTAAATAAACTCATAAGTGATTATACCCTTTTTTTTTTAGTAAAAAGCGGAAAGAATCCACCTATTTCATTGAAACGGAAGTTTTTCCAAACCTAAAACTTGCAATCATCAACTGCAAGTTGTCTAAGACCATTATACCAACGTACCAACTATCTACGATGCTTTCCTTACTAGCATCAATACTATCCTATTACAAAACAAGTTTTTAGCAAACACAAAATATCACAGTATTAGCAAAGAAACTAGATCATTACAAAAACAGAAAAGTGTTTCATAAAAAACAATCCTCCAAATCAGTTAAATCAATGTCATCAGCCTCCTCTGTTCCATACCAGTGACCTTCCTCCCCTGCTCCCGAAGGGCTTGGATCCATTTCCATCATCATCTGGCTTCCTCTTTCGAGAGTAAGTATAGGAAGGTCATGCACATTCTGAGGAAACATCACATGTAATTTAAGAAAAGACGCATCTTTATTATTTTGACACCAATATAATAAGATATTACTAATCTGTAGAGCTAATGTTCTAATATTTTTGGGTTTTTTTCTGTGAAACATAGTTTATTCCTCTCCAACCAGAAATTCCAGATCACTGCTCCTCTAATTAGTTCCACTAATAGAGTATCTTTTAAAGATATCATAGCATCTATTTTCCATAGATCTTCTAATTTGTTTCCTTCAAATTCAAAATTGTTGTATCTCCCTATCAATTTTCATATCCCATTGATCAAAGGACAGCTAACAAATAGATGGTCAATTATTTCTACTTCACTGCAGAACTTGCATGTTGTATCAATTTGTAAACCTTTTTTTTTTTTTGCAAAAAGGCTTTAGTTAAGACCCTTTTCCTTCTAACTAACCACATAAAAACTTTAATCTTGAGTGAAAGTTTTGACTTCCAAATTATATCATAACAACTTTCCTTAAATCCTCCATAATCCAGCCAAGAATATATTGAATGAACTCAAAATTTTCCTGTTGGACTCCATCTCCAAATCATCTCATCACCTATTGAACTATTGATTTTGACATCATCAATTGCTTTTAGTTTGTCCAGTTTAGACTTGAGAGTTCCTACTATTTGCCTTTTAAAACTTAAATTTAAACTATTGCCCTTAAATACCTCATTGACTGAGATTGAAGGATGAGAACAGACCAAGAAAATGTTAGAAAATAAAAGAGAGAATATTAATTCCCCTTTCCACTTATCTAGCCAAAAGGATGTATTACACTCATCTCCTATTTTTTGTTTACACTTGTTGACATCATATAATCAAGAGAAGATATATTCTTCCAAAAGGAGGAATATAATGAGACATTAGATGTCCCTCTATATTTACTTTGAATAATATCTTTCCAGAGACCTACTACTGAGTGGTCATTGTACCTAAACCACCATTTTGTCAGTAGAGCTCTATTCATCAAGTCTAAATCTAGAACTCTTAGGCCTCCTTGCTCTTTGCTTTTACAAACTGTCTTCCATGCTACATGAGTTGTTTTTTTCTTGACTGTATTGCCCCCAAACCACAAAAACTTCCTTCTTATTCTATCTATCATAATCCTAACATTAGTAGGTAACCTATATAAGGGCAGCCAATATAATGGTATGGCTGAAATAACTAAATTAAGCATAACTAATATTTCACCTAAGGATAACAGTTTCCCTTTCCAACACTGTAATTTCTTTTCAATTTTTTCAATCAGGGAATTCCAATCAGTGGAATTTAAAGTTTTGTTATGCAGGGGAACACCCAAGTATTTAATGGGTAATTCTGCTAAGTTACAGCCTAATAATGATGCTAGGTGTTTTACTAAGTTGGGACAAATATTGAATGGAATTAGTTCACATTTCTCAAAGTTGATTTTGAGACCTGACAAATTTTCAAACCCTAAAAGTAACCATTTAATTGTTGTAATTTCTTTGATATCTGCTTTGAGAAAGAGTAAAGTATCATTAGCAAAGTGCAAGTTAAGGATATTATCAAAATTATCAAAATTACCTATTCCTTCTAACAGACTTGAGTTCTTAGCATTAGCTAAAATAACATTCAGTGTATCAGCTACAAGATCAAATAAGAAAGGAGACAAATGATCCCCTTGTCTAAAACTCCTCTCTTACAATGAAAATATTCCCCTAAGTATCAATTAAAATCTATACATGTCTTACAACCATTAAATATGTTTTTGATCCATGATATCCATTTATCATTGAACCCTCTACCTGATAATACATTGTATAAGAATTCCCAGTTGACTTTGTCAAATGCCTTTTTTAAAAATCTATTTTGAAGAGGATACCTTTAGTTTTACTAACCCTAATTTTGTGTAGTACTAGTACCTCATGGCCTACTACAACATTGTCTAAGATAAATCTTCCTTTGATATAGGCTGTTTGAGAGTGATCAATTAATTGATCCATGAAAGGTGAAATCCTAGTTGTTAGTAATTTAGAAATGATTTTAAAGTTACAATTGATCAAGCTAATAGGTCTATTTTTTTTTTGTAACAAGCAAATTGAAGCTAAATTTAGCCTTGAAATTTCTAGTTGCTGTGAATAAAAAGCATTCACAAAAGCCATTACATCATCTTTCACTACATCCCAAAAGGATTGATAAAATAAAAAGGACATCACATCTGGACCAGGAGCCTTATTTGGATTACAAGAGAATACTACCTTTTCAACCTCAGCTAGAGTAAAAAGTTGAGTCAGAGAGTCAGCTTGATCTTTTGTTAATCTATTTTCTGCAGGCCAGAATTCTTCTGACAATTCTAAAAATCTATCCTCTTGTTTTCCTACTCTATAAAAACTGGTTACATGTTTTTCTAGTTTCCTAGGATTATATTCTAATTCCCCCTCTATTTCTAGAGATAAAAATCATATTTCTTTTCCTTTTTGAATTTGCAATGATATGATAGAACTTTGTGTTTCTATCTCCTTCTAAGTGCCATTTTAATTTGGCTCTCTGTTGCCAGTACAACTCTTCATCATTATAAATTTTATCTAAGGATATATGACATTCTTTGAGTTTATTTATTTCTAACAATTCCAAATCTCTTTGCTCTTGAAGAATTTCTAAGAGTGATTATACCATAAACCCTAAACGTTGAACATTGAAATTATTTTCAACTAATAACTACTAATGAACTATGAGAAAACTTAAGATAAAGGAAAGATGAAATTACATTTCCCTTGGAAAAATAGTAGATTGCGTCTTCTAAGCAGAACACTGAATAGTGAATACAGATTGAGGAGACGCAACATGCTCTACAAGCTAAAGACTTAGGAGGGAAATGAAAAGACACTAAAAAGACTAAAAGACACTAAAAAAATACCATAAGTCTAAAAGGCACTATATCAATATTATTTAATTACTATCTTGTAACTTTACTCCTCGGGATACCGATATTTTCATTGTATTTTTATTTTATAGCCTTGCAGATCGCTTACCGCCTAAGGATGCGAACAAGCGATGATTTTATATGTTTTTATAACTTATATAAGCATGATTTTATATATTATTTTATAAACATGACGTAAGAAACGTTTAAAACGTAACGTAAGTGACCACTTGAGTTTGTGTTGCGTTTAATTGAGTGTAACAAAAATCATTTGCGTCTTACGTTGCGTTTAACAAACGCAACAAAAATCTCTTATGTTTAACATTGCGTCACGGCGCAACGAAACGTTACAACGTGCAACACGTATTTCGTTGACAGCCCTATTTGTAATAGTGTATATATTTTTTATTTGGTCTTGTTATCTACGGTTGTTGTATACATTTAAGCATCTATAATTTTTTTTAAAAGTTACATAACTCAGCTACAATAACTCGTGATTTTGCTGACTAAGTGTAGAAAAAATGAAATAACAACACCAAATAAAAAATTTGCTTTGGTTTGCTAAATTCTATTTTTGTGCTAGTGAATGTAAAAGTGCAGAGAAGGGATTATATATGTTGGGCTTAGTTATGGTAAATACTGCGTGCTTTGTAAAGAACATTTTATATTTAGGCCTAAACTAGGCCCAAATTTAGCAAATGAGAGCTTGCATGAAGGTCAAACCATGAGTTCATCAATGCAATGAGTGTGCCATTGCTTTTGCCCCCCTAAAAGTAGTTTCAATATTAAATTTACAATAGGAAAAATGTAACATTATCATACTTTGTTTGACTAGTACTAGGGATGTTGTCTTTCAAAGTGACAACATACGTTGATTTACACACATGGTACCTATATAAGATCTCAAGTCGCTGGAAAATATTTCAAAAGAGGCAGCCATGAGCCATGCATGTTACTACCTTCAACTTAATCTGCAAGGCGGGCCCCACAATTGGAGCATGCATGATTGATGATTCGTCTCTCTCACGCGCTAGGTACTACTACTTATTCGTTATGGGAAACACCTCTGAATCAATCTAAAGACACTCTGCCTCTGATCATAAAGAAAAGAAGGAGAACAGGGAATAAAAATAAAATAATAATGAAAGAGCAAGCAACCCATACCATACCATACCATACCATACCATACCATATTACCATTATACCATATACCATACCGACATGAAAAGGAGATCCCACTAGCGCTCCTCTTGGGCTCCCTTTCTTTTTGGTCTGGTTGAGAGGCCCACAACCTGCGCAACTCAATGGAGGCACCATCACCATGCATGATGGTGATATGCTTTAGTGGTGGGAATAGAAGGCAAGTCCCTCAAAAGGAGCTCTGTCAGCTAATGGTCCCCTAACATGATCTGAGACTGACCCCTATATATTCTCACTTTCACTCCATAAATCCTGTTTTGTTCACCCTTTTTTTTTTAATTTGTCATTGGAGGTCGATTTTATTAACTGGGGCCTGCCCGAAATCTTTGAATTAGATCCAGTTAGATGCACTGTATACAGTAGAGCTTATTTTTGTGCATGTACCTTATAAATAACAAATTAGACTACCAACAAAATTCTTTGTTTAAAAAATAATACCAACAAAAATCAACATGAATAATGCCAAGTACGTACAGTCAGAAACATACGATCATGAGCTTTCTAGAGCTTGCATGTGCCTAAATGACAGTTCTTTCTCCGAACAAAAATATCGATTATTTTGTTGTTTTTCTTCAGATAGGACATATATATGTACAAGTGAAAGATAATACATGTAAAGTACTTAATTGATTGGGATGTTATAGACGTCGAATTCTCTCTCTCTCTCTCTCTCTCTCTTAAGTCTCAAGAAAGGAAACGAAGAGAAAAAGAAAGAAAGAAAGAAAGAAAGAAAGAAAGAAAGAAAGAAAGAGAGAAAGAGAGAAAGAGAGAGTGGGGGCAGGGCAGTGTGCAGCCCACTAAGCGGTCCAGTCCCAGTTCCAATGCCACTTCCTTAGCTAGATTCCCTGCAGCTACTAAGATTCGCTCTCCTCACCCGATAACGACCCCTTCATGAATCATGAATCATGTTTCCTTCTTTATTTGAATTTTGAAGGTCTTAATTAAGCTCATTTTAGGTACAACACAACAGAATAATTAACTTAGTCAGCTTTTCTATATGACATGTGCAAAATTATATATAGTTTCACTGAGAAGTAATGACATTAGAGGAGTTGGATCCTTTTTATTATCTTTTCTCGCTTTTAAATAAGGTTGAATACTTGAATATGCAGGTCTTATTTCCTGATATCATCTTGTCACCTAATCCTCTTCAACTTCTCTCTCCTGCTTTTTTTCTTATCTCATTATGGCTTTTAATTTAGTGTACATTTGTCATTATCTTCAACCACTAACTTCAGACTTGTGTAACTACTCTTTATGTTTCTCTTGAAAAATATCGTGAGTGTGTGAATTATTAGGAACAAGTCCCTTAATTACAAGCAATATCTACCATATTAATTGAGCTAATTTGCAACAAAAATTATTATTGTTGAATTACAACACATGCTGGACCTGCAAGTAAACCTGACAAAGTTTGACCCAACCGAAAAAGTTCGTACAATAAATCTAACATCCGAAAACGACTCCGACCTGTTAAAAATACAAAATTAAAGTATATGAATCCGTAGTAAATCGTATCCGAAATATCTAAATCTGAATAAACCTATAAATATCAAGTATTCGAATATAAATTATTTGAACCGAAATGACATGTAACTCGAGCAAAATCTCAATCCAAGACGATCCAAATGTATTTGACACCCGACCAAAAATATCCAAATTTCAAATAACCCAAACCAAGAAGGATTGTATTCGACATAAGATATATATTTACATCCTATTTAATCCAGATAAACTTTTTATTCAATGTTATGTGTGTTGATTTGAAGAATATTATATTGAAATGATATCCAACCAATAATTATCCAAATTTGTAATGATCCGAACCAAGAATGACCAATATCCGACATAAGATATATATTTACATCTTATTTGTCCATGTAATCTTTTCAACATTATTATATGTGTTGATTTTGAAAGAATAATTAGTTTTTATCACCTATTGAAAACACCATAATTAACAAAACAATATTTCTAAAAATGAAAAATATTAGAGCAAGGATATGGTAGTCTGCGTAGTACACCCCTTCCGTACTATGCGGCTATTAATTTGCCCAATCAATTAATATTTAAGTTGTTCAATAAGTTCTTCATAACAAAATCTTGTAGGAAATTAAATTTCGTGATTTTTAGAACTTTTTTGCTAATTTTTAAATATTTTTTAAAACAGCCCAGATTTAATATTACAAAAGTAACATTTCTAGGTTTTTTTTAAATATTTAAAAAATAGCAAGAAAGCTCTAAAAATTATGAAATTCGATTTACTACAAGATTTTGATATGAAGAATTTACTGAGCAACTTAAATCTCAATTTATTGAGCAAATTAAACATGCATAGCTTCTTCTTACGGAAGGAGGTGTAATATGCATATTATCACATCCTTTTATACAAAGTGTGTAAAAATACATAAGAGATTTGAACAAAAAGTATTTCTAATTAGAAGTGATCTAACCTGACCCAACTGCAACTCGACCCACTCGAATTGAGTCTGAAACTCACAACTTAATTACCCGTAATCAACTATGACCCAAGCCAGAATGATCTGAAACCTATGTCAATTCGTACCCAAATTGATCCGAACTCCCAAAAATCTGAACCTGCACGACCCGAGTGATATAGTCATCCTAATTCGTAATTGCATCGAACTCGAAATTAATTGATCTGAAATAACCCGTGTCTAATACTTAACTAAATCTGAAAGTGATTCGAATCTAACTTTATCCTGTTGGATATAAATCAATTGGTGCAATTCAATTATAATATCATTGCAAGAAAAATCGTTCTCTAATCTAAAGCAATTGTAAACAATCAATTCAAATAAAAACCGTTGCGACGTGAGTGAAATAATTAAATGAGCGAAAGCGGTACTTACCTTTCACCCCTACGGTCTCACTTGTACAATCATCCTTTCAATGGAGCCCTTCTTGCAGTGGAAGTGCGGAAGCGTCTCGTCGGGCGTAAGCGATCCAATAAGTTTATCCTGGTGCCATTCTTTTCTTCGCGGCCACGAACGGAACCAAGAAGAATATCATTAATGGATAGATAGGTGGCTATGCACAGCACATGTGCCCTATGTCGATAACCGAGAATTTTCTGTTCAACAAAACTTTTATCCAATGTTGTAAATGGGTGCTGACCTAGCGCTATTTATAGAAACGTTAGTGTATCTTGAAAAGATGCCGAATTAATTATCAAATATTGACCAAATATTTGAAATTATATTCTCTCCAATTCTTTTCCAAATTCTAATATTCATTTATGTGAATAATCTTATGAATTTGGTATGATAATTACAATATTCAATCAGAAAAGATGGCAGTAAATCTAGACAGACAAAATTTGCCTTAGAATAGGTCCCTTACGGCCGCAATGAATCTTATTGCAGTCGCAATAGACTTGGCTTTCAGACTTGGCAGAAAATATGCCAAGTCTCTTGCGGCCGCAATGAGGGCTATTGCGACCGCAATCAATCTACTGAAAATCAGTAGATTTGTTGCCAAATCTCTCCTACTCCATCGCGACCGAAAGGATCTTCTTGCGGCCGCAATAGACTTGTGTTTGTGTTGTTTTGCTTGGGCTTTGATCCAATTTGAGTTGGATTTAGCCCAAACAATATTTCGGACTTTACACTAACATCAATATATAGTATAATTAATCATAATTGGTCCATTAATAATTATAATTAATTTACTTAAGTTTTATATGCATTCATGCCCAAAATCCTAGCGAAATACGTATAATGCCACTGTATATCAGTTAATCACTTTATTTGGCATATCCACATATTACTCCTCGTATTATTAGGTGATAGTATGTGACGCGTATTAATTATATAACACGTAATACAAACTTAATTTATTGAAATTGACGTCTCAATTCCAACATATCCGACCCAAATATGATCTGACCCGTCCGATTTGCCAGGTCTACTTGCAAGTAGGAGTTTACTAGTTTCTTGGTAAAGCAATATAACAACATTCACCCGCGATACAAGCCTTAAACGGTCTGAATTCATGCACATAATGGATCCACCGTGAATAATAAGGGGGATTTGGCTCTATGCCACCCCCAAAACATTAAAATTTGAAATTTGTCACCCTATAATGCACTCTTTGAAAAATGTCATCCCAAATTGCACCTATTCTGATTTTTGCCACAAATCAGAACCTTTTTCATTATCTTCAATAAAAATAATTAAAATTATCTTTTATGATTAAAATGCCTTCAAACTCATATGATAGAACCATGGACCCATTTGTCAATTCTTCCTCTTCCTTAGACGCCATTATCAATTCTTGTGAAATCGAACAAACTAAAAGGAACCAGGTTCTTCTCATCGTCACATGGAAAGTTTAACTTCTTATTTTGTGGAAATAAAGCATTGCTTACCTACCAAATATATTTACTATTTTTGGTCCACTTAAATGCATGGGAATGTCCATGGTCAACATCGTGTGCCTTTAATTTGAGAGGAAATTCGCAAACAAAAATATACTGGTTTGATCCTGATTTTGACATGTTGAAGAAATCAGCTAGCAAAACCAGCTAAATTGTACATATCCAGGACAGGATTCATGTACTGTATTTAGAAATTTCCCAGCAAGGATGAATCAGTGTGACATGTATATAAGCACTACAAAAAGATTAGACTAGAATCTTTAATGAATTTCTGAATTGCATTTCTTATTTTGAAGAGAAATTAGTTGACGAATCATTAGTGAGTTTCAAGGCTACATCATTGCTGTCAACTTCTAGGGTTTCGGGTTTTCTTCGATTAAATACGTTTTACCCATTACTTCTTTGTGAATTGAAGCGTAGTTCCAGGTCCTTCTCATCATCCTCTCTTTATTGATATGGCTTTCGGTTCTTGATTTTGTAGAGAAAGGAGGTTTCACCATCAAATTGGACTCAGTTGAGACGGAGGAAAATGAAAAAAAGGAGAAGTCGAAAGGAAGATGAAGAACTGACAAATGGGTCCATGGTTCTATCAGATGGGTTCGAGGGCATTTTAGTCATAAAAGATTATTTTTATTATTTTTATTGAAGAAAATGAAAAAGGTTTAGATTTGTGGCAAAAATCAGAATAGGTGCAATTTGAGATGGCATTTTTCAAAGAGTGCATTATAGGGTGGTAAATTTCTAATTTTGATGTTTTGGAGTGGCACAGAGTCAAATCCCCCTAATAATAAATTACAGGGTTTTTGGATTTGAGACACGAATCCAGATGCAGCCAATAGAGATCGGACGACCCACATATTGTATAGCGTGTGTGATGTGCGACAACTGATTCGATTTCCATGTTGCACTAATTGGGATGTTGGAGGCAATGATCAAACTAATGTCACTACCATAATTTTTAATATTTTGTGGTTATATATGTTTATTTGTGTGGGAAAATTACTTTCACGGAAATAATTTCTTTTTCTGTGAATTTACCACGGAACAAACTATGAACAGAATAAAATTATTTCTTTCTACGGAAATAGTCTTCGCTTCACGAAAATAATCGAACTTCCCAAATATTATTATTATATGCATCCGCCCTGAGTTCAGGCTTCCACGGGAAAACACTACAGATGGAATACTCCAAAAAATTTAGTGGAAAAGTTCCCTCTATTACTCACTATCTTCAACACTAGCACAATATATGCTGATTCCTTCTCTTCATTTCCTTTTTACTTGCTCCTTATCCCTTCTCTTTCTTTCATCTCTACTTCCTCCTCCCGACCCAACCCCAGAAATGACGATGGAGCTCTGCCCGTCAAATCGAGTTTGGTCCCACCATTCTTTTCTCTTCTTTCTCTGGCTTGTTCAGAAGCTATTGACTCTCTCTTTCTGCTCCAACCCATCTATCTATCTAGGAGCAGAGATTTGATGCACTTGGTAATATTACAACTTTGTTCAAACTAAAAAAAACTTGTTTCTGTTAATAGATCTTTTTTATATTACATATATGTGAGACCATCAATGTTTACATGTATGTGAGACCATCAAGTCTTGAAATTTTAGTTCCTTTTTTGTGGTATTATTGGTAATATTTGGTACCAACTTCAAATTTGGAACAGTTTTTTTGTATTATGTAAAATTATATGGCCAAATTTTGAATACAGATTTATTTTATATTTTGTGTAGTTTACACCTGTAAATTATGATGTTACTTGCTTGTAATTGATATTATGACAAATAAAAGTTAAACTATAGAGATCCATTAAAGATGATATTATGACGAAATTCTGGTAGTGAATTTTTTTGGCCTTAAATTTTGTGACGAAATTCATTATGGATGATATTATGACAAATAAAGTCTATTAGTGCAGCAATAATAAAATTTACTAACATAATAATGATTCTACTAAAAAAAATATTTACTGACATAATAATGGTTCTACTGACATAAATAATATATTAACCAATATAAATAATAGCATTATGATGAAAATAATGGTTTCATATTTCAGAACAATTGCGCAAATAAATAATAATTATGTTGATAATAGAATTATTTCCATGATATTTTTGAATCATTTCTGTGATAACTTTTGAATCATTTTCATGCAATTATCATGGAAAATGTATAATGCAAATTATGAAAATAAAAATAGACGATCCTTGAAGCAAAGCCATTTCTGTGGAGTAAAGCTCCACAAAAAAGAAATATTTCCATAGTATTTTACCTAAAAGATGTTTTTTTGTGATGAAGGTAGTTTAATGAATCCGTTTCACTGATTATTTCACAGAAGATGTCTTTTTCGATCTTATTCCCACGCAATGGCGGAACTAGTGGAGGGGCTAGGGTGGGCCCCACCCCCTAGTCAAGAAAAATTTGAACTCTTTTTTTAATTTTTTTAATTAAATTTAATTAAATAGTAAGATTTTGATTAAAATTGAAAATTTTATTAAAAAATTTGTATAATTTGATCAAAATAAAATTTTGACATCTTTATAATATTAAAATTAAACGATATTGACAAATCGACCTCTGCTAACTCGGTGTTCTGGTTACGCTACTGTTCCCACGGGACAAGTTTTTTCCACCAAATATTGAAAATTATTTAGTGTGTTCTGTAATATAATTTTGCCATTATGTTGACACCATGTTTTAACACAAAAAGTTCTTCTCGCTCCGCTATACGCGACTCCGTTCCAACTAAACCATTGTCAAATATAATTAGTTCTAGTTCCATGGTTAATGGTTTGTTTTGATTGGTGCTTTAGATACCAAGTTACCAACCACCCATTCAACGCCGGAGGTTCTTTTGTTTTTTTTCTTCAATTACATAAATTACACGAAAGACCCGCAGCTTATATGTCAAAACCCTAGCAATTCTCTCTAAAGTGAATTTATAAAAAAAAATATCTTCCAAAAGAAATATAAACTTAAATTAAGGAGATAACTAACACCTATCATGAATTCATGACAAATAGCATCATGCATGTTCTAAAATCTGAGAAATTAACTCTCCTATTCTTCCTTACAAACATTTTGAATAGCATGATCTCCCACAAGTGGCACTCTTTTGTGCAGGAGATCAACAAAACATTGCAAAACAAACCTCTCTTCACAGCCGCTTGCAATTGCCAATTACAGTCTTCTATGAATACACCATTATCCATGTTGATGTTGCTTCGAATCAAGGCCTCCATGCACTGGCCCAAACGACAGGCTCCTCCTTCCATGCAAGGAAGAAGCCGGCTGGATCGGCTTCATTTCCAACCTCACGCATCGACCATCCCTCCCGATACCGTCTAAGTAATGAGCGCATGTCATCTACTACATCTTCACTCAATGCCACCGGCATATAGCCCGTACTTCTCATCCTTCTGGCCCATGAAGCCGCTGCCTCTCTCCTCTCTTCTGAACCCTCAGCCGGACACGCTACTAGGTCAACCACCGCTCGTCCCACGTCCCTCTCAAGCGCCAGTCTCTCATTGCTTGTCCTAGCAAAACTCTCCTCTAATGAATCAATGTAGGTTGAAAAATACTTTAAACCTTCTCTAAAGACCTTCAAAAACCCTTCCTCTTCATCAGGTCCTTCTTCCACTAAATCTGCCTCCTCTTCGACTATCGTCACGATCCTCGGTTCAAGCCGGCGAATTTTGGCTAGGAATGTGTCCCTTCTTCGACCAACGGATGAAACACCGTGAAGGGTGTTCATGCAATTCACCGCAATTGCAGTGACAGTACCGCCTTCGGATAGGTCGAGTGCATCAAGGTTTAGCTCTGACAAGTCACCCGGCTGATGTACCACATTGAATCGAAATGGCACGCCCATTAATCGAGCAAACTTCTCCATCCGTTGCCCAATCTCTTTCATGACCCTCTGTGATGCAGCTGTTGGGCCTGAAGAGGCCACCACGGTTGTGAGGGAAAGGTGTGGTGTGTCATCTGACGAGCGAGTTGCCAGAGCCTCAAGCAGTGTCGGCCATTGAGTACAAAATGTATTGCTCAAATCCAATATGTGAAATTTAATCGGTTGTGAGCTAGAAGAGGCCGCAGCTGCAGCCTCTAGGAATGAATCCAATATGGCACCATTAGCTGCCACATGGCCGAACGGTGACCAAGGGCTCAACTCTTGAAATTTGAGTGCAGTTCGACGGGTTGACTCGAACGAAGTGTTACGGTCTGACGCCGACATCAGAGTATGTAGTGTACGCGGACCCGATGATGTCAGGCGCGCAAACAGGCCTTGCAAGAAGTAGGAAGCGATCTTTTGATCAGTGTCACCGTAAGGAGACGAGAGCTCATTCAGCATCCACATCAGCTGCTGCACACGTTGACTGTCACGCGTCGCAACCGCCCGCGCACATTCAATCAGCAACTGATGGGCCCACCTTCCAGAGGAGGAAGAGGTGTGAGAAGAGCTCGGCGATGGGAAGTCGAGGTTGAGATCAGGCGGGTATGAGAAATCAGCCGGGTCAAAGAGCGCATGAGTGGTGGGTGAGGATGAAGGTGGGGGAGTTTGCGTAGGCGTAACGGCGGGGGTTGTGGAGGAAGAAGGATGGTATTGAGACAGAGAATGGAAGTGCTTGGAGGAAGAAGAGGAGGAGAAATCTTCATCCATGTAATAGTACTGGTTTGTTGTGTTGCATTCTTCTTGGAAGTAGTATGGATTGGTGTTAGCGTTAGGAGAGTAGTTGTAGTAATGGCTAGTGCTGTTGCTGTTGCTGTTGCTGTTGCTGTTGTTCTGTTTGGAGGAGCGCGAGCTGCTCGATGTGCGACTCGAGTTATACGACTGCTGATCGCTGGATGATTGAAGGCTAACTAGCCGAAAGAGTGTATCCATGAAGTAGTGGTAGAATTGAGATTGCCACACCACCACATAGGATCAGAGATGAGATGATGGACAGATGGAGTGGAGAAGAAGGAGATAGCAAAGAAATTAAAGGTGAGACTGAGATGGTGCAACGAGGGTTTTAACTTTTAAGGGGAGGGGAATCGGAATCTCTCCTTAGTGCGTGGTGAGTGATGATGAGCACTTGAGCAGTGCATGCTTTTGGTGAGATCGATGAGGGGAGGAGGAAGAGAGAGAGAGAGAGAGAGAGCGTGGGGTTTTCTCTTTTGTTTTGCTTTCTTTTTCTTTACTTTAAAAAACTTTTGTGTGTTCTTGTTTTTGTTTCTCCCTTTTAAAATCTTTATCTTTTTTAAAATGTTAAGCATTACACAGTGACAGGGCTCTGATAGGGGCGTTGCTTTAATTTGGATTGGCTTTGTCGCGCTTTGTCTACGCTATCATCGCTTTTTTCTTCTGCAGGTGGAGGCCTTTTTATAATATCATGTTTATCTTTTGGTTTAATTGCTGCTTTAAATGTGTGGTTTGAGAGATTTGGATCACACATTCAATCCGTATAAAACCTCTGTACAGTACTACAGTGTACACCTTCCTTTTTACCTACTAACATAATTCATAATTCAGCACAATCGGAATCGGTACGGTACCAATAGGATCTGAAAAAAAGCACATCGACAGAGATTAATTATATGTTGGCCGGCCGGCCGGTCCAGTCTATTAACGCATTCAAATTAACATATCGGCGCTTTAATGTAAGATTGAATTCGAGTTCAAACCTAAAAAATGAAAATAAGACAGAGAGTCACAATGAACGATCGATCTGTAACTCAACTGATTGTGTAATTCTGATAAAAAAAAATGAAGTAATAAAGCCGACATGTGATGGATATATTAATATATATACAAGCGATTTTGATATTTGACACATAATGTAACTATCTTAGATGTGCTGCGCATGGTCTCGAGGAAACTTTTGACACCTGAGCTGAGCAGCAGCATGCACAACGCATGGGCACAAACACGCCAATAGACGCATGCGACAGCACGTTTCATCGAATACGAAATGTATATTCAGAACAAAACAAACTAAAATCAACATACATTACTTTCCATGTGGTTGCAAAAAGAATTTTCAGAATTTGATAAAAGTGTTGAAATACTTCCAAATTCTTAATGGCTTGAAAAAATAAACAACATAAATTCTGCCCCTGCATATTACGTTAAATTTAGATGTGATGTGCTGGCGCCTGGCAGAACATGTAACTAAAACATAGATATGTTTTGTCTCAACAAACGCACGATACAAAAAGAGGTGAAGTTTAAATGGAGTTTAAGAGGAGATTAATAATTGTATGAAAAAGATTGCATCACATCAATTATTTTGACATTTTTTTACAACTGCTTTGCAAACAAGGTCAACTAAATATTAAAAATATAAAAAAATACAAATATATTCTTAATACTTAATTTTTTATTGTAATCTCAACTTTCATGTAATTTTGTAACTATTCATATTTAATGATTTTCTTATTAATGTATTAAATGACACTTAAATTGCATGAATATTTGTATTAAGAAACTTCATATAAGTAATTGCCACTATTCATATTTAATTATCTTTGATAAAATATCAAATTATACTTCAAATTAATAATATGAAATGAGAAATACAATCAATCTATAAATTTAATAATATGTCTATATTTTTTATTTTAAGATTTTTGAAATTTATTTGAAAATTGGTTGCTAGCTAATACAGTGACCTCAGTCCCGTCCCTCATTTTATATCCTTAAGGACACAGTTTGTAGGAGAAATTGTGTGTGTGTGTGTGTGCGCTGGGGGGAGGAATTTTAACTTCTAGGAGATAATCTTTGAGGAAATGGAAGGGGCAAGAATGGATCTACAGTAATGCAAGGATAGACAAGTGTATATTTTTGAAATTTAAAATCCTACATAGACTTAGTAGTCAATTAATCCAGTGTCGACTCTTAAAAAGTCCAAGTAACTACTCATGTGGCCCTGTCCTAGCGCCAGCCCAAATATCCAGTACCGCATTTTCTCGTCCAGTTATCTACACAAATTGAAAAAAAAAACAAGAATTGCTAGTAATTCCCTTTTTCCCTCTACTCCACGTGACTCAGAGAGTCAGAGTTGTTGGGAAAATTAAAAAGAAAAAAGAACAATCCACTATCATAATTTTCAATATTTTCATGGTTAGATATGTTTTTTGTGTGGGAAAATCACTTCACAAAAATAATTTATTTACCGTAAATTTACCACAGAAAAAATTATGGACGAAAAAAATGTTTCTATCCACGGAAATAGTCTTCGATTCCATGAAAATAATCTAACTTCTCAAATATTACTGTCTCTCTCTTTCAAGAAAGAACTCTACCGACGAAAATACTCCAAAATTTTTAGCAGGAAAGTTCCCTCCAAAATTTCAACAAAGTTATATATGTTGCTCTCTCTCTCTTCTCCGATTTTTTTAACAGTCAAGTCTTCTCTTCTCTTCTCTTTTATATGTTGCTCCCTCTCTTTCTTCATTTTTTTATCTTCTATTCTCATATTTAAATATTAACAGCAGAAGAAGAATAAATCTCTAAAGAAGAGGGATGGGAAGAGGTAGGAAGATGAAGAGGATGACAATGGTGGAGGATTTGGTGGTGGTGTCGGTGGTAGTGCACACCCTTCAAAATGGTGTTGCAAGGGTTAATTAGCGAGTTGAGCTTTGCATTTGTGCGGAGTATATGCTAGCTAGCTAGTCTTTCTTTATTTGCAAGTTTCAACAATTTTTGTGGTTTTTACCTTTTGGTTTTGAATTAGTTGTGTAGTTTAATTAGGTTGTTGCTTTCTTTAGGTCTGTACTACCAACTGTTGTGTTCTTTGGTAGTGTCAACTGTTTAAGGAAGGATTTGGTAGTGTCTATTGAGGCTACATGCTTGTAATTTATTTTTTTATATAGCTAAATTTTAGATACATGTTTATTTTATATTTTGTACAATTTACATTTGTAAATTTTGATGCTACATGATTGTAATTGGTATTATGACGAAAATAATGGCTCTGCTGAAAGAAATAATATATTAGCTGACATAAATAATATCATGACGAAAATAATATTTCTATAATTCTTAAAAGCTACGCAAATAAATAATAATTATGTTGATAATACAATTATTTCCATGGTAACTTTTGAAGCATTTATGTGGTAATTTTTGAATTATTTTTGTGCAAATGTCATGAAAATGTGTCATGCTAACCATGAAAATAAAAACAAGCGACCTCACAAGCAATGTTATTTCCGTGGAATTATTTGCAAGATAGGATAGTAAAGAGTGTGTGTGTGTGTGAGAGAGAGAGAGATAAGTGACACTAGATGTAACATGATTCCATCTAAAAAGATGCCTACATCCACGAGCCTCATTGATTCCACATAAGTGTTGCAATTCACTAACAAAGTGTTTATACAACAAATTTGTAATCCTTGAACCAAACTATTTCTCCACAAGATCAAAGAACAATGAGGAAGATTCATGTACTATCTCTCCACAAGATATCAACACTTGGAATCTCACAACCAAACGATCTCTCCACAAGATCAAAAGACAAGAAGAAAGATTTGTGCATTATCTCTTCACAATATCTCGGCACTTGAAATCTCACCAATCATGTCAAAACAATCACAATGGATTAACAAAGGTTTTGAGGTTTCTTGAAAAAAAAAGCAAAAGGTTATAGAGCAATCAATGAGCTTATCTACTATGGAGCTCTTATTTAGATCTTAGAAAGTTTGAAGGATGCTTGAGGAGAGTTTGAGAGTGTTTGAGAACAATTTCATGCTTTGAAAGTGGAAGAATCGCCTTTAAATAGCCTCCATCAGCAAAATCAACATTCTACGCATTGGATCGACATATCTATATGTTTAATCGATATATCAATATCCTAATCGATATATCAAAGTATGATTCCAGAGCAGTTTAAAACGATATATTGATATATCATTTTGCCAATCGATATATCGTTTTTTTCTTCTCTTCATTAGATCTTGAAACTATCATAACTTTTGATTCGTAACTCCGATTTCAGTTTTTTCGAATCGTTGGAAATGTAGTGACAAGTTCTGCATTTCTTCTCAAAATATCACCTACGAATTCTCGATAGAGAAATAGTGAAATTCGAATTTATTTTGCAAATCGAAGAAATTGCTAAGTACAACAGCGCTCAATTGCCAAATAATTAGATTATTATTCAAAAGATAATTATTGAGTGATCACTTGAAATCTTGTTAAACAAATTTGCTAAACACATATTAAAGCAAGCTAACTATAGAACCAACAATTAATAAGCATCGAAACATGTTAGTTGGAATGTACAAATGAATAATGGTGCAATCGTACCATCCAATCCATCATGCTAAAATTTCATTAAATGCCACTCTCGGATGGACCGGACGTAATGCAAACATACAAAATTAACTAAAAGTTAGATGTCTATTCATTAGTCATTAAATATTGTGACAAGAGAAGTCAGCCTTTAAAAAATAAAAGGCAGAGTCGCATCCGAACCGTGTATTCATGTCAAGGCTGATCTGAACCGTCTGATATATGCTTGCATTCAAACTCCGGATCTTGTGCAATTGCTCAAAGCCTCAAATTGCGCATGGTTTTTTATTGCTTCTTCGGCCAGGCATGAGGCATGAGGCATAGGCATGCTTATTGCTTCCTGTTGGTTCAGCCGCATATTTCCTGTTATGTCCTTTCGGTACTCGGACACTCTCAGTCTCAGTCTCAGCCTCAGCTCCTATTGTGCTGGCCTGTCACCATTTTCCTTCTGTCAGGTTCAATTCACAGTGGAGTTGATTTTGAATTACAGTTTTTAATTCTTATATGACCCATGTCCCATATTAATTTCCACTGTTGAGTTTTTCTTCTAGGATTTGTTCTGTGTAAAAGATCAGATTTGATTCTAAGCTCAACCAAAATCTATCACTCTTTGCCTCTTTGGTCTAGTTATTAAGAACAAACAATATTTTCTTTGCACGAGAGAACCTACATTCAAAATTCTGTTTCAAAAATTCCTTATGAACAATTAAAAGTTGAAATTATATGAAATTTGATACATAACTTATATTATTGTAGAGAATGTGTCTAGATCTTGAGCAATTTTTATTTGTTACCAACAGTACTTGAATAAATTAAGCGAACAACCATTTATTTTTATTAATAAAACGACAAAACGCATAATACACAATGTATAATTATGTCTTCAGTTAACAAACACAAATAAACGAAAAGTGTATGCAAATCTGGCCGTATGTTTCAGATAGTACGGTCCTGATCTCTTGTCAAGCTACACCAAGACCACCTTTTCCCTTTGTCAGCAAAAAAATCTTGTAGGATTTCATAATTCCTTGCCCGTACAAATGTAAAACAGGCGTTGCTACATTACTTAAAAGTGACTTGTTACACGAAGTACATCACCCCGTGCACGCAAACAGGAAGGGCCTGTTCGGATGTCAGCAGCAGATGGGAACGGAAATAGGATGGAAAAAAAGTTTAGTTCAAATTTTACTGTGCGGATGGGAAAAAAATTATTTGATATGAGTGAATTTTTTTTTTCCCACCATCGTGGGTTACAAACGAACTGGCCCGAAAGAGGAAGCTAAGCCACGGACTTGGGAAAATATTCCTCTGCGTGCCTTGGTTTTTCTTGAGGTGAAAAAACGAAATAAATTATTCGACAAGAGAGAGAGAGAGAGAGAGAGAAGAAACGGTCAGAAAAGGCGGAGAGAGCGTGCGTAAAACATCATCATAAAACCCACCAAGCGCTTCCCGAGACATTCTCCATTTTTGTTCCATTGTTCCCCTTTATTTCTATAATCCAAAATCATCCCAGTAACCAAACCTAACTTCTCTGTGTCCTGAAACAAGCTTCCTACCCTGTGGCGGGTTACTACTGTGGTCGTAAAGTATCCGCTACATGGATAGAACATGGTGATTCCATCAAAGAATCAAGGACATTTTTGTTATAGTCTCTCTCAGAAGTCAGAAACAATGAATCAGACCGTGGCTCCAGTATTCTTTTTTGATTCTTTGGATGCCTAAAAAGATCACCTTGTCTACTACACATGTACCAATTAGTGCATTGTTTAACAACACGTACCTAAAAATAATAAACCCCCTTTTTCATGTAATATGCACTGATCAACTATATATAAAGTGCTGCCGCTGCGCCATTTTTATACGAGAGTAGCTACTACCAAGGAGCACGCTAGTAGAGACAAAGGAAGGCAATGATTATACGAAGTCACACAAAAGCTGGTTTCATGTGTACTGTCGTTGTTTGCTGGAAGCCAGAGAGGAAATTGCTCAGGCCTGTTCGGATTGCTTTGAAGTGTGTAGGAAGAGCCGAACAGGAATAAATAAATTTATACCAAAAAGGACCTAGCATGAATTAGATCTGAATAGGTAATGATCCGATTGTACTGTCAAAAACAGTTCTAGAAACGAAAACTATACATGAAGTATCACATCAAAAGGAAAACTAGACTTGCTGTACGGTATTTGTTAGGAATTGGTGAATTATATATAGAAGGGCTGGTTCAATTTCTTTTATGTATTTAAAGGTGTGAGGATAGTACTGTTGAAAGAAATTTATCATATATAAAAGGTTGCTAGTTTAATGCAATCAAATTTTGTTATTTTTAAGGGAGGGGATTGACAGCCAATTTTATTTGGCAACTATGCTCGACGGCAACGTTTGCTAAAAAGTTAGTACTAGAAGAAGTTATTAGACAATTTACGTATAAAATCTCTTGCGACTTGAAATCTAAGACATATTATAGAAGCTATTAAAAACCCTCTTAATCTTCAAGATTATTTATATCTCAAAATGCGCACTTGACTTTTCTATAAGATGTACTTGGCAATTGCATAATTTACTTTTCGGTTAATACACTAGCTTTTGTGAACTTAATTGTATGGACCATCTAAGTGCACATCTTAGTTACTTCTATCTGATCCGACTCGACCAAAAAAATTGTCCGGTCCAACTCGCATTAAATCCAATTAGACTCGGATCGGAATGACCCGTGTCTAAACAGTACTTGAGGATTTGAAATCCAAACTTGGGACGAACTTTAACCTGAGTCACAGCACCACATATGCATGAGGGTCCAAATTGTTACCTGACATGATCGAGCCGAAACGACTCATAACTCGATTAGAAGCAATACTCTCATATTTGAAACTCAATCTGGTCCCTAAGACAATAATTCGGGTCTAAGCGATACATGAGGACCTAAAATCCGACCTGATACAAGGGAACGATTATTTTCTATGTATCGATCAAATCTCGCTTAAATCGTAATCACTTTTACGAACAAATCGACATCAGAGAAAATTATGATTTAATAAATCAATTTCATAACTCAACCAAATCTCGTCCGACCTGACTCAAAACCTGAAAAAAAAAACTGACGATGTCTGACACGAAATTTAACTAGACTCGTGATTCGAAATTTAACAACACTTGAAAATCCGAACACTCGCCTGATCTTGCTTGACTCGACCCTTTACACGAAAAAGGTGCCCGATATAAAACCCGACTCAACTCGTGAACCGAAAGTTATAAACACATGACAATTCGAAATTCAAACTGATCTTGTCCGACCTGATCCGTCGGCCAAAAACAACAACACTCGACGATTTGAAATCTGACTCAATTTCTATCAATCCAACATGAAAAGTCTAAAATAAAAAGAGAGGCCGGGGCCACACTCCCCCCGGTTCCGCCCTGCTTGACAATACACTCAAATACTAAAAATGTATACTTGACAAT
>CAXKVX010004178.1:0-22786 GCA_964058865.1 Eleocharis quinqueflora
AAATCTTTGCATATTACAATCAAATTTTGTCACTTACAGCTGACTTGAAATAATCAAAACGATGAAAATAAAAAATAAAATAGTGCTGAGCAATTAAACATAATATCAGAAGATGTGAAACCAATTAAAAAAATTTAAAAATAATTTATATACTACATTTGTAATACAAATTCTTCTAACTAAAACTCCAACAACAGATAATAAAAAAATCTTAAACAAGAAGCAACTAAATTAAATACACCTAATAACTAACTTAGCAAAAAAAACATTGAATTCTAGATTACTAACTCAGAAGACAAAACAAAATCCACCGATATTGGCCGCTTCGAAATTATCGAGCCCCATACGTGCAAGTGCTGGAGGAAGATAGATGAGACTACATGAGAGATAGGGGAGGAGGATGGAAGTGGGTTGGAGAAGATCAGCGTCGGCCAAGGATTAGGGTTTTCTGTTTGCGTCACCGGCTCCCATTTTTTTCTTTCCCTTTATTTGTTGGATTTCAGTGTGAGTTCTTTTTAGTTTCTATCGCCTGCCGTCAACGAAGCAAAGGTTTTGTTTTTTATTTGCTTAAAAGGAGCCAAGAATGCATCTAAGTGTATTTGCCCTCTCTGAATTTCGAATACTTATAGCCATATGCAATAATGGACGAAACAAACGAAACATACGCCAACGAAACAATATATTTTGTTAATCGTTCCATTAACTAAACGAAATATCGAAATTTTTTGTTTAATGTTTCGTTAATTAAACGAAACAGATTTTTTTGATCGTATGGTTTTGTTTTCAACGAAACGAAACGAAACGAAACGAAAAACGATCGAACGGCGTTGTGTTGACACCCCTAACTGAGATACCCGAGTTCAATAAGCTAATAGATAAATGATGGCTAGAAAAACTACAAGGCTCAGATAAAGCCAGTCACTAGTGTGCCAAGATTAAGGCTTTGGGAAAAAAGCTGAATGGTTGGGCAAAAAATATTATGGAAAGATTAAAAAAGATAAACATGTTTACTTGGAGGTGCTTGATGTTGGGTCACGAACGGTTCAAACCCGTCAATTGACTTAAGCTGCGGAAAGACCATAAAACAAAACTTTTACTTCTAACTTAAGCCAAGAATTAAACGAGGTATGTCAGATAAATTACCGAGGGTGTCCACCTCCCGTTTATCTTCGGCATCAAAACTCGATTTAACCCTTATACAGATATACTCCATAATTGATTTCTAAAACTTTAATCTACTTACAAATTAAATAAATTATTATAACGTTTATACCTTGATCCAAATTCGAATTTGATTGTAGCAGACTCGGAAGACCGAATATTAGAAGCTCCTCTCTTTGGAGTATTAGACGTTTGATACATCTATCGGTGATCCACCAGGACGACCAGAGAGCGGTTTATTTTTTCTGTCAGAAATATCGTAAACCATGAAATTCTGCAAAAATACTATTCACCAAGATAAGGACTAAATAAATATCTTTACGACTCGCAGTTATTCAAATATGAAATACTGCTCCTTTCGCAAAAATACTATTTCTGAATTTCGTAAATAATCATAACCGAGATAGAGAGAAATATATTTATCGATTCAATCTGAATTAACAAATATTGTACGATTTTTGATGTAATTTTCTCTCTCCATGCCCCTCTATTTGTAGGAAAATGAGGAGGTTGGCCGATTACCAAAATACCCCTAAAAAGGCAAAAAGACCATTTTGCCCCTAAGAGGTGGCAAGACAAAAAATATCTAAAATTTAATTTTCAAAATAATTCCTTTTTGCCGACATCTTTTATTATTATTATTATTTTAGGGAAAAAAATTTGTGCCACCCAAAACTGGAGAAATTTTGATTTTGCCACTCAAAATTACATTCTTGCTTAATTGCCACCCTAAAACAGCTCCCCCTTCTCAAATTGCCACTTTTTCCCATTTAGTAGTCTTTTCTGCAAAAGTACAAAATTAAATTTCTTACCAATATACCCATCGTGACTAAACTCAGTCCAACAATTAACAGATCGTAAGACTCGACCTAGGTGTATTCGAGTCTAATCGATTTGATCCATTCCCTCTCCCCTCAGTCACACACGAAGAACAAAAACCCTAGAAGACTGCCCTATGCTCTTCTCCACCACCTCTATCCACCTCACCTGATGTCGTCCGCTTTGTCTGCTTCGCTGTTATCCATCGCTCTCGACCTTTTCTCTCGCACAAACTAGGGTTTCCTCTATCGTTCTCGCACGAACTAGGGTTTCCCTTCTTCATTGCTCCGCCTGAAGAACACGTCGTCTCCTTGCCTATCTGGAACTGAGAAATTATGGCTGGTAAGCTTTGTTCTTGATCTTTCTTTCCTTTCTCGATACTGGTAAGTTACTGGTCTTGGTGTTCATTTGATCAGAGATATTGAGAGTTTATTTGTCAAAACCAGTAAGATATGTTTTGAAGAAAGGAAATAAGAATATGAATGTATGAGTGTTTCTTTGTCGATATTGGTAAGCATTGAGTTTTTCCTTTCCCAATAGTTGTTTCTCAATAACTGAATAGTTGTCATGATCATGATGTATGCAGGAAGAAGCGTAACCGAACACTAGCCGGTGTTTCTGATGGAGCTTAGGTGATTTCAGTTGAATTAGATTACAATCTACACTGGACATATAATTTTGTGAATTTTTCAGTATATTGACTGTAAAATGGTTGGTAATTGACTGTCATGAGCTTTTTGTTTCAGTTTTTTTATATTTAATTTGGTTGTAAATTTAACCAGAAGTACTTAACTGATTGTGAGTGAATTTAAGTACTTAACTGATTGTGAGTGAATTTAAGTAGTTAACTGATTGTCATTTTTCAAATGTCTATTTTAGTATTTTCAGATTAACTGGGGAGAGGCGACTTCAGTTCAAAGTTGATTCTGCCTTTTTTTTTTGGAAAATACTGAGATATGTTTGTTTCAGTATGAACTAACTAATGTTTGTTTTGCTTGGACTGCTCTTGTTGGCTATGAGAGTGCTCTTGTTCAGAAAAGAAAAGTGTAGTTATTTTGTATGAACTAATGCTCTTTTTTGTAAAATTTGTATGAACTGCTCTAGTTGGCTATGAGAGTTGCTGATGCAGTACTCATGTATTATTGAACTTTTCACTTTGTTTTTCTTTACTGATACAAAAAACGTGCACTTCTATTTTGCTATTGTTTAGTATGTTTGTGCACTTCTATGTTTGTGCTATTTGAGAATCCTTCCAAGATAGTGCACTTCCTAGACAGTGTATTGAAATAGATCAAATAATAATGTTTGCTACAATTAATATGTTGAACAAACAGCTACTGTTTTGTATTGCAGAGAAGGTCTTATCAAGAGTAAGCTTTAGCTTAAAATCTCAAATATGAATAAATTATGAGATTACAAACATAAGGAGGCACTTTTATTTGAAAACATCCAAACATAACTGATTCATCAAAAACAAAAAGTCTGCTACAACATTCCAATCATCCTAAGTACATATCCTAAGCACATTTGACAACATTCCAACATAATTGAGTACTATACTTGTACAACATTCCAAGCGATAAGCACAAAACAATCACAATATTGATCAGTGCAATCATCATAATAAAGTTGATAGCAACAAGAAACTTCATCTTCTCTGCAGATTCATCGTTCCGACGTTTTTCTTTCTTCTTCAATTCCTCCCTTAACTCTTTTAGTACAGTTTTAAGTTCTTCAATTTCACCACTTTGCATCCTTCAGTAGGAAGAATCTGCATCGTCAATTCCTCCAATATGCATGCTTCAGTAGGAAGAATCTACATCACTAATTCCTCCAATCTGCATCGCTAATTCCTCCAATCTGCATCGCTAATTCCTTGCTCGTGAATATATTGTTTGTATTCTTCCACCCAAAGGAAGAATCTGCATTTGGGAATTTTCTGCACATCCGAGCCATGTATTCAAATTAAAGCAAAAAAATACAACACTGGAGCAATGTAGTTGTAACTATATACTCTTAACCATCATCACAGAGGCATTTCAACAAACAGGAGGTAATGATGTATATGGTTAATTCAAGCATGAAAGTGTAAACCAGTAAATGGTTCATGTATAATCAGTAAGTGTGAACTAGGTAGGCCACCTTTCAAACATCGGTAAATGAATGTGTGAACCAGTAAAGTATGAAAGCAGTAAGTAAAATTAATATATTGATAATAGAGCACTCATCATATCATAGAGCAAGTACCGTTGTTCTTTTATATTTATAATAGAGCACTCACCAGTAACTTACCAGTATCGAGAAAGGAAATAAAGATCAAGAACAAAGCTTACCAGCCATAATTTCTCAATTCCAGATCGGCAAGGAGACGACGTGTTCTTCAGGCAAAGCAATGAAGAAGGGAAACCCTAGTTCGTGCGAGAACTATAGAGGAAACCCTAGTTTGTGCGAGAGAAAAGGTCGAGAGCGATGGATAACAGCAAAGTAGACAAAGCGGACGACATCTGGTGAGGTGGACAGAGGTGGTGGAGAAGAGCAGAGGGAAGTCTTCTAGGGTTTTTGTTCTTCGTGTGTGACTGAGGGGAGAGGGAATGGATCAAATCGATCAGACTCGAATACACCTAGGTCGAGTCTTACGATCTTTTTTAATTATTGGAGTGAGTTTAGTCACGATGGGGTATAATGGTCAGAAATTTAATTTTGTACTTTTATTTTGCAGAAAAGACTATTAAATGAGAAAAAGTGGCAATTTGAGAAAGGGGAGCTGTTTTAGGATGGCAATTAAGCAAGAATGTGATTTTGAGTGGCAAAATCAAAATTTCCTCAGTTTTTGGTGGGACAAAAAAAATTTCCCTTATTTTTATTTATTTATTTTTATTTAATATTTTAATTAATTTTTAATTAAGGTTTTAATTTGATAATGACTTTCATCCCAAATTCAAAACCATAATTAATATTTAAAATCTAAATTAAATATATATAAATAAATATAAATATATAACTATTCTCAACAATTATATTTCTCAGGGTTCGGTATCGGTTTGGTTTCGTTATGATTTTATACAATTTATCGTATACGTTTATATATTCAACCGTTGTTTTTGCTTGTCATCTTATATGACATATATAATTTAATCATATCACATATAATTAATTATAACCATCTTAATATTAATTATAACAAATTTATAATTAATCATTAAGATTCTCTAATTAGCTCATGTACGGTGTGACCCAGTAAGATATGTGTTGTTGGTAAAAAGAATTAAAACAATTTTAACTTCTATAATCATATGAGGCATCTGACATCTGCACTATGACCATCCTATTACATAGATGATGTTGTACTACACAATATCACAATCCACTAAACATTTTAGTCGTATTAATTCTTTTGTCTCACAGTGTTAGGTGTGTGTCATCCTTGCAAACTTAATCTCTTCTCGATCTTGAGCAGATGTATCAAATATAATTACTCTTGTAATGACACTGCATGCAAATAATCCTACTCTATCAAGGGGCCTAGTGATACTGTAACTCGTATATAGATACGAGGGATAATAGTACTTTTGATAAACCACTACCTCAACTAAGCTATGTCTACCGAAAAGCTACCTTTATGACTGCGTTTTACCGACATCGTTAGATAACAATCACACATACACATCTCTTAGTAGGAAAGATGAATACCTCATACTTTAGAACTTAACACTGAATGACAATATTAATGACACGTACACAATTCTATTTAATGTTTCATTTGATGCCTGTCAAATACCATATTCTGGAACATGTATATATTCATGTGATTAAAACGACATCTCATATCTATGGTTTGTAAAATTTAACCATCTTTAATCCACATTCTAACCTTGTAACGGTAAGTTAGTGTTCCTGCTAATTACCTTAGTTAGAGACTTTTAAGAATATATATCATCTATATTATGAAGTTTCACAATTCCAGTTATTGACTCTAGTCAGATAAATGAATGATCCATAAATACAATAATACTAAAGGCAACAATGACAATTTATTAATCACTCAATTCATGAACAAAGCTTTATGATAATTTATCGTATTATTGACTTCTAGATTATTACAAACTAACACTTGATAGATTACAATAAGTTCAGGAAGAAAGAGATTGGGATGAATATGAGTATAATGAATTTCAACTCTCAATCACAATTAGATAAAATATATGAGGAAGAACAAAAATATTAATGTCTTAGAGCCAAAAGTGAATGGTTACTAGCTGGGGATAACAACACTAAGTTCTTTCATAAAATAGCTTCAAACTCCAAAAGAAAGAAACAGATTCAATCATTGAAATGTAAGATGACTTTATCACTGACCATAAAGAGATTGAAAACCACATCTTTGAATATTACCAATCTATCTTTAAAGTGACATGTGATCATTTCATACAACTAGATTCCCATTTTTGGGATGAGCAAGATAAGATCAAAGCTGAGGAAAGTATGCAATTGACTAAACCTTTTACTGAGGAGGAGATCAAAGCAGTCTTGTTTGCATTCAATGGGGATGAAGCTCCTGGCCCTGATGGTATTTCTTTTGCTTTCTATCAAAAATATTGGCCAATAGTGAAACAAGATATATGCTCCCTTTTTGAGAACTTTTACAATAATACCCTCAATGTCTCAAAATTGAATAGATCCACAATTTGTTTGGTTCTTAAAACCCCAAATGCAGAAGAAGTGAAACACTATAGACCAATTGCTCTATTGAATTATATATACAAACTTATTACCAAAGTATTAACAGACATATTGGAACCTATAATTAATACTATGTTAGACCAGTCTCAAGCAGCTTTCATGAAAAATAGATTCATATTAGACAATGCAGTATGTGTAGGTGAAATCATACATGACACCAAGATTAGAAAAAAAAAAGGGTATTGTCCTTAAAATTGACCTTGAAAAGACATATGACAGAGTCAATTGGGGTTTTTTAATTGAATTGCTGATTAGTAGAGAGTTCCCAGATAAAGTGGTTTCTTGGATTCATCAATTGCTCATAGGGGGATTCATGTGCATAAACATTAATGGCATCAACTCTAGATATTTTGAAGTCAGAAGGGGTCTGAAAGAAGAGGACCCTCTATCCCCCATTCTATAATCTGGTAGCAACTACACTAAACCATATGTTGAAAAAGGCAAAAAAGATTAACCTTTTAAAGGGTCTAGGTCCAGCTATGAGAGATAACATGCAAATCACAAACCTTCACTATGCAGATGACACTATCATCCTGTGTCAAGCTGATTTTCAAATGCTAAAAATTATAAAATGGATATTCATAGAGTTTGAGGCACTTTCTTGCTTGAAGGTCAATTACAACAAAAGTGATCTATATCCAATCAATTTAGATGAACAGAAAGCCATTGCACTTGCCAATGTCTTTGGATGCAAGGTTGCCAATTGGCCTCTTAAATACTTTGGCATCTGTATTCACTGGAAAAAAAAACTAAGTTGGAAGATTGGAACATGGTACTAGAAAAATTTCAGATCAGACTGCAGAGTTGGAAAAGGTCCATGCTGTCTGTGAGGGGAAAGGTGACCTTAATTAATAGTGTTCTCTCATCTCTCTCCATCTATGTAATGAGCTATCACCTAATGCCATGTAAAGTTAGGAAAAAACTAGATTCTATTAGAAGCTCATTTATGTGGAATACTGGTGAGAAAAAAAGCATCACCTTTGTAGATGGTTAGAGGTGTGTAGGCCTAAGAACATGGATGGTTTAGGCATTACAAACCTAAAGATCTTGAATATCTCATTGTTGTGCAAGTGGATTTGGAGATTAAAAGACCCAGCTTGTTCTTGTTGGTGGAAAACAATCTTGGAATTTAAGTACAAAGGATCAAAAGATAAATCAAAATGGTCACCATTTTGGAGGATGTGTAAGAGTCATGAACAAATCATAGAAATTAATAGAAGTATAGGGATGGGAAAACAACAAGGCTTTGGCTTGACACCTGGTCAGGGGGAGTGCCTTTCTGTATTAAATACCATGTTTAGTACTTGTACCAACTCACAGGTGACCATAGATAAAACCCTTGTTAATGGCTTACTTCAATGTTCTTTCAGAAGACAACTGCCTCAATTACAAATCACACAATTGTCTGACATGAAACAGGAAGTATCAAAGCTTTTTCCTTTGAGGGAAGGCCCAATTGGTGTTCTCTGGAAAGACAGAGAAATAAAAAAACTCAAATGCAAGGATATTTACCTAAGTCTCATGGATATTAATCTAGAAACTGAAACTTCCCCTCAAAATCCAAAATTTTATTTGGTTATTGAGTAAAAGAAAACTACTGGTTAGAGTCAATTTAAAGGCTAGAGGGTGGTCTGGCAATTGCACCTGTGTATACTGCACCCAAAATGAAACAATTGACCATCTTTTTGTGCAATGTACCAAGGTGAAACAAATCTGGAAATGGATTTTTAAAGCACTTCCTATCCAGGCAATTCCCATAGTTTAGAAGATATAAGGTTAATTTTGTCACAATTACATATTGATTTGAAGGAAATATTTCTTTTAACTTGTGCTGCTGTATTATGGACAACTTGGATAGAAATGAATACATGCTGCTTTAATAATTCATGTCCAATTAGTAAAAAAATTTGTTCTAAAATCAAATTCTTGCTTCGGTGTTGGGCAGGTCTTTGGCAGGAAGCTCTACTAGCCAAAATGGAGAAGTGGTTGCAAACTCTGGATGAAGCTGAGGCAGTGCAAAAGCAGCTTCCAGGTGTTATGAACTCAGCATTGAGTGGTTCATTTGAGCTAGGAGGATTTGGAGTGCTGACTGGTTCAAGGGCAATTGGGGTGTTGTGCAACTTCCGATGAAGACAGTTTATTGGCACAGAATAATCAACTTTACCAGAAATATAATTGTTTTGAGATTTTGTTTTGTTTGTTCTAATAAGATTGTATTAGGGAGCATAACTTCTTTTGACTTGGGGCATGGTATGGTTAGATAGCAAGGTGCATCGATACCATAGATAGTGGTATTAAAAAGGTGCAAATGGTCCTTTGGACGCTAGAGGCTATTTAGCAAACAGTCTCATTTGATGTACTCAACTGCTTCTTTTATTAAAGGAAGTGGCAGATTTATATCGCTTATTTAAAAAAAAAAAACAACCATGAATGTGGTCTAATAGTCTAGTTGTAGCTAACTAGAATGACTTCAATGAATTTACGAGTTCAATCTTCTTGAAGCATAAAATATGCATTACGTTATAAAGTATTTTGTAATAAAGCAACGGATTTCCAAAACTTATATATCCAAAAAAAAACTACAATGAACAATGGACAACTTTTTTAATAATTCGAATATTAGTTCTCAAAATTGATCAAGTGTTGAGCAAATTTACATCAAACATACAATAATGATAGAACTTCTTGATAGATAAAATACTTTTAATAATTATTATTTATTTTAATAATAAATTAAAGTTCGAAAAAATATTACATAATTCATATAATTAAAGAATATAATTCGTTAAGCGAAAACGTTAGTATCGATTCTTAAAAAATTTCCTCAGACATAATTAATGTGACAACTTAAGACGTTTATCTTCCACTCAATTCGGATTTTCTTTAGCTTTTCTTTATTTCTCTTTTCCTCTCTCTAATTGCTTAATCACTTTATTATTTTCTTTACCATAGAGAAAATATTGCGGAGCAAGAGATATAAAGGGAACCATACCTTTATATTTCATTTCTATGTTAAAAAAAATGACGAAGAGAGAGAGACGTCCATAAAAAAACAAAACACCTTTTATAATTTATTATAGATCCATAAGTGTCTCTGTACCATGCGAATGTGAATGCACCTCTTTAAATTAATTCAATGAATAGGGGCGTTCAATGAATTAGGCGCATAAAAAAAATCAAGCACATGATTTTCTGTACAGATAAGCGCCTTGCTGTCACGAAATATTCAGGACGAGTGATTTTATAAGGGAACTTATATAACGATACCTTCGTTGATATAACAAAACATGTCCAGTTGAATTTAGTTTGCATGTTATTTTTTTATGATGCATATTGTTTTTTATATTATGCATATTATTTTGTTAATATGTATATAATTGATCAGACGCTCCACTGAAAACGAATGTCGTTACGCTCACCGACGCGAATCACTACGTCGATGCGGACTGGACAAAATCTAGTTGCATTTATTTTGAAAAATTGTTCTAGTTATTATGCATGTTGTTATTGTTGTTGTTCATTATTTTTTGTTATTATGCAAGTAAATAACATGCAAAATAATACAAATAACATGAATAATAACAAAAACATCATGCATAATAACGAAAACATAATAAATCATGAGTATAACAAAATGACATAATGAACTTAGCATATAAATCATAAGTATTTCACTGTTATGCATGTTATTAAATGCACAATAATAAAAACAAAATGCATAATAACGAAAACAATATGCATCATAAGTAAAACAAATTTTCATAATAAATCATAAGTAGAACAAAAAACATAATGAACTTAGCATATAAATCACAAGTATTTGACTGTTATGCATGTTATTAGATGCACAATAACAAAAATAACATGCATAATAACGAAAACAATATGCATCATAAGTAAAATAACTTTTCGTCGGAACTCAACTGGACGTGTCCAGTGGGTATCGATGACGATATCGAAGTTGGGATCGGCGAAAAATTTTCCATTTTATAAAATCTGAGGAAATTTTAGGAATCAAATATAATGAATTTAATAAATTTTTAAATGAATTTGACTCATAATTAATTAAATAAATCACATAAATAATATTATAATAAAAAATATATTAACATCCTTCCATTTGGTCTAAACTTTGAATATTATAATGAGCATACGTTCAAAATTGACCAATAATTTTTTTTATTAACTTAAACCATAGTTAGTTAGAAACACAAAACCAAACTAATGTAACCAAAATAACTATTAACGTTATTTTATTCTCATTAATTATAACACTGGTATTCTTTCCAAAAAATAATTAATAAATTCATTTGTTCCACATAAATGAAATTTGCTTAGTTAACATTAGTGATGCACAACATAAGAAATAAGTAGATACAATAAATTCAAAGTTATTACAAGTCTTTAACCAACTCATGTCAACTAATTAATTAACATAGCTCATGTATTAAGAAATAAGTAGATATAACACTGGTATTCTAAAAAGTGTGAATGGTGACCTTCGTTATAAAATTAATTAACATAGCTCATGTATTAATAATATGTTGTATCATAATAGTACAATCTATGATTTTGTTTTTAACAATAAGTTATCTTGTTCCTATACACTTAAGTGCACCATTTTATTTATTGTTCCGAGAGAAAAATATCATTCATGTAAAAAAGAGAATGACAAATTTACTCTCACTAACCTTGATATGTCATTGATCTACTATATTTTCTTTAAATTCAAACATGATTTACGAGCTCATGAAACTTTAAACACCATGTGAGGCTAACTTTTACCCATAAATAGATCATTTCAACTGGCATCTCATACATAAACTTCATGTTGTTAAATAAAAAAAATTCTTTATTCAAGTTTTCATCAAGAAATACTTGCTAATAACAACATAAATAATTCATACATAACATTATAAAGTGAATCAATCATAAAAGAAATAATCATTAATTAATCAAACTGAAATCCATAATAAAAATGCTAAAAAATATTTCAATTTTAACATAATAGTTCTCACATAATAAATTTATGTCTCAGTTGGGCAAAAACAAATTTAATCATTAAACAATTACATTAATAAAATATATTGTCAATTGAAATTGGTGAAATTGACAATCATATTTTATTAAATATAAACATAATTATAATACAAAAAATATATAACATATTTTCTTCTAATAATAAGGTAATTATAATTTAAGTTGGTAAAATTCTAATCAACCGTTATTAAAAGTAAATTTAACATTCAATATATGCAAAATGTATATAACAAACTTTCGTTAGACCTTTTGATATGTATAGGTGCTCCAAACCATAATTAATTTCGAATATGAGAACTAATTATATCGAAAACTAAGTATATATTCATTCATAATCACTAGTATACATCATATGTATATTTTTGTGCATAATTTAAGAAAATAATTAACGTCTGAAAGAAAACTTACTTTAGTAAGATCATATCTTAATAATTATTTTCTAAAATATATCATAATCAAAGTCTTCAAGCCTCTATAATGACTTAATAATACCCACAGTTTAAACATTTGAGTAACTACGATTCACAGATTGAATCAAAATACTTATACCATCAACATAAACATTTAAGTCATAATATACACACATCATGTAATTTCGCACAGACACATACCTGATACAAGGTCATCTGATCTTCTTAACTTGAATCAATATCAAATTATAAATAAATTATAAAGAAAATCATTAATTAGAAAGACCGTGTGTGCGTTACTGCCTTACTGGTACAACTTATATTAAAAATTTCTTGTTGTTAGCATAAAAGCAGTAATCAACCAATACTGCCAGAATACCAGACAAACAATAAATCTTGATTTTTGCGTAATTTGGTCGAATAAAGATAAAAGTTTATGTGTATCTTATATAAAGACAAACAATTAATTTATAAATCAGTCTCAATTTCACCCAGCTGCAAAATCGCAAAAACTTGAAACAGTACTAAAATCAGTGGAAAAACTAAATTGCCGCAAAAGATAAAAGTTTTTCGAACAAATTCAAAACTTAATGCTTTTACTAGATATTATTATATAAAATTACGTGTGCTTTGATGTTACATAATAGATAAAATACTTTTAATAATCATTATGTATTTTATTAATAAATTAAAGTTCGAGAAAACGATACATTATTCATATAAGATAACAAAATAAGAAGTAAAATAACTCACATAATTGAATAACGAAATTCGTTAAGCAGAAGCGTCAGTACTGATTTTCAAAAAATTTCATCAACACAATGATATCAATTTTAAAAAAAATTCCTCAGACATAATGATGACAACTTTAGACGTTTTTTCTTCACTCAATTCTGTTTTTCTTTAGCTTTTCATTATTTTTCTTTTCCCCACTCTCTCTCTAATTGCTTAATCACTTCAATATTTTCTTTAGAGCATCTCCATTTCTGAAACTTTTGGAGTTTCTAATATGACGTGACAGTTTCTAAATGAGTTTCAGGAATGTAGATGAGTTTCTTATTTAGAAATTTTACTCAAGAGTTTCTTATTTAGCAACTATGCTTTAGAGTTTATAAACTGTGACGTGGCTTACTCATTGGTTAAAATTGATCCGTCTCTCATGATATTGATAATATTTGCTGACGTGGTAATTTAGAAACTCTAATTTTTCAGTTTTAGAAATGTAGAGTTTAGAAACTAAAAAAAATTAAATTTCTAAAATTTATGTGACAATAATTTAAAAACTCTTACCATACAGAAAAATCAAAATATTACGGAGCAAGAAAATAAAGGGAATCATACCCTTTATATTTCCTTTCTATATTTAAAAAAATGAGGAAGAGAGAGACCGGAGACGTCCATAAGACCATAAGAAAACAAGACGCCTTTTATAACTTATCATAAGTGCCTCTGTACCATGCGAATTTGAATGCACCTCTTTTGCAGAACCGGATCTGAATCGTTCAAAACTCATCTAACGGCCAAAACATCTGTCTCTGAATCAAATCACAGCCGTCCGTGACGATCGAGCGGTCGAATCGAAGACAAGCAGAAAAACAAGCAAAAATTTACAAGCAGTAGATTCGGACCCCTCTTTTGGCTACGGGCTTTATCTCAAAAAAAAATGCACCTCTTTAAAAAATGCACCCCTCTTTTATGCGTTCAATGAACAGGCGCATAAAAAAAATCAAGCACCTAGTTTTCTGTACATTGAATCAGACAGGCGCTTTTTGTAAATAGTTCAATTAATTAATTAATTAATTAAACTCTTTAATGGATATAAGTTATGTTCTGTCACAAAATATTCAGAATAAGTGCTTTTATAAAATTAGAGATTTTTTTTGGAATCAAATAAAATAAATTTGGTCATCACTCTTTTCCATTAAAATTCTGATGGAACCTTTAGTGAATTTTTAAATTAGCTTGACTCACAATTAATTAAATAGGCCACATAAATAATATTATAATAAATAATATTCTAAAGCTTCTATCGTTTGATGCTGACTTAAATTATAACAATACAACGTCATTGCCGATCGATAAAAGAAAGATCTATCGTTTTTCCCATTTATAGTATAGAACATAAAGATGTGATATTGATTCACACTTTCACTTGAAAAGCGCCTCTCTCAATTATCGTATTAAAAAAAACTGCACAATGAACGTGCTTTTATAAGGGCTGTTAACGAACAGGATGGTTCGTGGACAAAATTAGCTGAATATTATTAAACATTTATGGAATTAATTATTTCTTAGTTTTGGTTGAAGTTCAGTTCAAGTTAAATTGTTAAACTGAACTGAAGTAATTGTGGACAAATTATGGACAAATTGCAGACTAATTGTGATCTCAATATGAGTAAATGAAAATATGTTCAAACATCACAATAGATCAATCAAGTTCTAAATCTATGTTTTACAGAGAGAGAACTAAATTATTCGCACAAATAAACTTAAGTTATTCAATACAATGATGAAATAACTTTCATTTAAAAACGACTATGTACTATAATGTCCAGAATCAAAGTCGCATGGTTAACTTATGAACAAATAGTGAACATTATTCAGTTATAAGATGAACTCGACATGAACTGAACATTAGTAGATAGTTATGAACTTTATTTGATCATGTATTTCATTTTCTAATCAGCAACTGAGCTGAACATGAACCGGTTCTTGAAAAAAAAAATCTGAAGGGGCCATCCTTTTTTTGTAATGAAATATACTGACAGCCACGTACAGGTTCATCATAACAAAGAAACAACGTCGAAACGGTCGACAAAAGACTGAAGTTTAATGGCACGGTTCATTTCATTAATGCTGGACCAGTTTTGTTAACTTTTCACGTGTCGTCTTTTCTCCTGAAAAAGGATTGTCATGAAAGAATTCGACGAGCCGAGATCAGATGCCTTTACATTCCTGAAAAATGGAACTATACGATGAATTGAAGATAAATATATACCATGAAACCAGACAGAGAAGCTACAGTTATTATATTTTTTTTAATTGAGAACGGGCATATACTGATATACGTCTGATGCAACGCTAATTAAACATGTAGAAAATACAAGTATTTTATTGATCGATCGTACCAGATAAATATGCATGCATGATATGGACGAACAAAATAATATATATATATTTTCCTATGCGGACTGAGGTGGTAATAATTTTTATCTTTGTATTTACTGAAAATAGATTTACTTATTGCATTAGCAATTCATAATTTTCTTTTTCGATTTAAAAAAAAATGAATTGCTAATGCAATAAGTAAATCTAATTTTCTACGTATTAGTTTCAAAACACATCTTTACAATTTTAATTCGCTGACATGATAAATTTTAAAATAATGATAAAAGTCTTTATATTATCTAGAGTAATTATATTGTTCTCCTTAAATATTCCCCGCTACATGACAAAAAAATTGTGCTCCGCTCCGCTCCGTTAGCACTTCCTTCATTCCTATAAGTCTTTATTTTAATATTGTAAGTCTTTATATTATCATTTTGCTGCAATTTTCTCAATATTAGTTATTTGTTATGGATTTTCATTTGTCATATGTCTCTATATTGGAGATTAATCTATATTAGAACCTGCAATCTACAATTCTTTGTATAATAACAAAAAAATATTTATATAATAACAAATAAGTCTTTATACTAGAACAAGAATGTCTATATATTATAACAATCAAATTTCTATACTCGAACATGTAAGTCTTTATATTAGAGCAATAAAAAAATTATATTAGAACCAGCAAATCTCTATATTGATAACAACAAGTCTAATTATTAGAATTTGCAAGTCTCTATATTAGAATCTGTAAGTCTTTATATTATAGTAAGTCTCTATATTGAAATCTACAAGTCTCAAATATATATTTGAAACATGCATGTATCAATATTGAAACATGCAAGTCTTTATATGAGAACAAGTAAATCTCTATATTAGAACATGCAAGTCTGTATATTATAGCAAAATTTCCTGCAATTTTGCAACCAAATAAGAATTTTGCAGCAAAATTATTATATAAAGACTTACATGATTAAAATAAAGACTTGCAAGGAAAACAAAGTGCTAGTGGAGTAGAGTAGAGCAGAACGGAGTAGAACCATTCACTATTTTTTTATTCTGTAGCGAAGGACAATTAAGGGAGACTCTTAGTAAGTTCCTATTATGTATTCATATATGAGGAGGGATCAAATACCTCAATTTTTGTGTGCCTCAAATTTGCCTCAAAATCTACACCATTCACCTAGAAACAACTAATAGTGGCCCAAAAAGTACTTTTGATGAATGGTGTGGATTTTGAGACAAAATGGAGACACACAAAAAATTGAGGCATTTGAAAAGGCAAATACTTGGATACTTCAAAAGATGAGTATAATGGATACTCTATTTCATTTGGATCGTTCAATTTATTGAGATTGGTGAAAATGATTTTTTGAAAAATGCAGCAAAAGTTAAAGTAAATCACTTTTCATCAATCTCGATGAATTGAACGATCCAAATGAACTAGAGTATCTAGTGTACTCATCTTTTGAAGTACTAAGTTCTTGTCTTAAAAAAATGACAGCTCATAGCATTGTCAAATTAATGATTTCATTAAATTAATAGTATTCCATATAATTATAATTATAATTATAATTATAAATATTGTATTAATATTTATAAATTGTTTAGAATTGAGTACAAGTGAGGTGACATGAAAATGCTTCAGACTATATTTTTACAATATCCATATTCATAGTATTAAGCTATCAAACCAGAAAAACCATCAACCAGTCCAACTACCAAAGCAAGCAAGCAGCCG
Organism: Eleocharis quinqueflora; assembly: GCA_964058865.1. Taxonomy (NCBI): domain Eukaryota; kingdom Viridiplantae; phylum Streptophyta; class Magnoliopsida; order Poales; family Cyperaceae; genus Eleocharis; species Eleocharis quinqueflora. The sequence continues at coordinate 17,020 of CAXKVX010004178.1, forward strand.
AAAATGAAGTAGATAAGAAAATGTCCGGATGCATCTGACAAAACCTAAAAGCCTCAACAGGGAAGTTGTGCCACCTAGCTCTTCCCTTCTATGGGAAAGATTGAGGTTATTGGATTCTAGCTTTCCATATTTGTGAAGAATCTATGGCTGTAGAGGAGTCCAAGTAGGTGGAATGAGTTATTCCGAGCCATTGGCTGACAACTGAGCCCTGAAGTATTAAGGAAAAAGATGGTCGAAGAGCGAAGATAATGAGTTTAATCGTTTTGATTTGTTCTGATCGCTTCGATCGTACTAACAAAACATTCAAGGAAATAGATTCTTAATCATTCATTAAACAAACAGTTAATGAAACTATCATCTTTCATGATCGTTTCACAAATTATACAATTTGTCTGATAATGAGATGTAGAGAGACGTACAAGAGTGACAATATTGACGCAAACCAAAAAAATATTCAATCCAAAATCTGAATCGAATTGTGATCCTAAATTGATTTGATAGATCTTATCAAAATTTATCTTCAATATCACTTTGCGTGCATTCTAAGTTATCTAGATTATTTTCCCCATTTCCTGCTTTTATTCACTTAGCATTTAATTACTGTTTTTTCAATTATTTCTTTCAGTCACTGCTTACTTTGGGATCAAAACACTTGTCGCCTATATAAGAGACCATAGTCATTTGTATCAACCATGTCATGTCTTGTTGAATGAAATTTAGTTTTGTGAGAGAATTTCGAGAATTCACCTCTTTGCTACTTAGCATATTACTTTCTTTTGTTGTTTCTATTCTGATAAATCAGTTATTGTAGTCCGTCCTCACGGAGTTGTGATTTGGGACGTGAGACAGCGTCAAGTGGTACCAGAGCAAGTTCGACAATCACCTTCGCACTTGCGTGAAGTTGTATCTCCGACAATCGCCAATAACATCCACCACCTTTGCCTCATGCGAACTTGTATCCCCGACAACCACCAATTTCTAAACAGTTCACCTGTTTCACCATGATAGATCCATGCATCATTGCCGCCTTGAACAAATGCAAAAGAACAATGAAACGAGACTCCAACGCATGCAATACAACCATCGTCAAGAAACCGCACAACACAGACAATTTATGGCACGACAAGCCCGTAAACAAGCACGACTAACACATCAACAATCCATGTAAAGACTCATAGAACTTCTTGCACTTTCTCCTGAACCTCTCAACCAAGACCTAAGCCGAGTCAATCATCCAGTTTGTGAGCAAAGCCAAAATTGGTCTGATAGTCTTCGAGTAGATCTACCTTCATTTTCGAGACATCATCAACTAGAGGAGAAAATATACGAGCCAACTTTCGACGAGCTTCCCGAGTTCTCGAGTTCAACCAATGAGATTGTCGAGTTCTCAAATTCGGTAAACGATGTTCTCAAGTTCTCGTGTTCGAAAGATGAGGTTCTCGAGCTCTCTGATTTGACGAATGAGCATCTCAAGCATTCGAACACAAACAAAAAGGTTTTCGACTTTTCGAGTTCGAAAGGCACTATTATCATGTTTTTGAGTTCAATAAGCAGAGTTCTTGAAGTCGAAGTTTTCCTCGAGAACATAAGAAACGAAGAGTTCGAGCAAGAACCCGAAGAAGAACTTTTCGAGGTAGAAATCTACAAGGATGACCCTGAGTATGTTCCCGAGTACAACAAATAAACTTACGAGGAAGATTCCGAGGATGACCCCGAGCATGTTTTCGAGTACACATAAGAAGCTTACAATGTTGATTCTGAGTATATCCACGAATGCACCAAGGAAGAGAGATGCGAGTATGATCCCGACTTTCTCACCGAAGATCCCGAGGAGGAAATACACGAGACCGACACCGAAGAGTTGCCCCGAGATACACGGAAAGATATGCGATATCTCGAGTTTGAAGGGTCTTCTCGAGAAGCTGTCGAGTATCTCGAGTCCGAAGAGTTTCATCAAGAGTACAAAGATAAAGGACTGGTCAAGTTCGAACCAGAAGAAGAGTACTATGGACTAGTCGAACCTGAACCACCACCTACACAGACTCATGTTCCGAATCGACCCGCTCCCTGTGTATTGTTGGAACCACCTCCACCACCCGAACCACCTCCCGAGTTGTCATCAGAAAGTGGAGCCAAGCTTGAGGTCAAGCTTTTCATCAACCCTAGAAGTCTGACGCAAACAAAAAAAAATTCAACCAAGATCTGATTCGGATTGTGATCCTGAATTGATTTGATTGATCTTACCAAAATTTATCTCCAAAATCACTTTGCGGCACTCCAAATTATCTAGATTATTTTTCATGTTTCCTGCCTTTTATTCTCTTAATATTTAAATACTGTATATTTCAATTATTTTTTCAATTATTGCTTATTTTGGAACCAATGCACTTGTCGCTTATATAAGAGACTCTAATCATTTGTATCAACCATGTCGTGTCTTATTTAATGAAATTTAGTTTATAAGAGACTCTTTACTACTTAACATGTTACTTTTTTTTATTATTTCTATTTCGCTAAATTAGTTATTGCAGTTCGTCCTCACGAAATAGTGATTGATTTGAGAGGCGATACAATGTCAAATATGATTTTTTTTTTTATTCATTGACCGTAGGCAACGTCAAATATGGTTACAAACATCTTGCTACCTGACTTTCAACAGTTTGTTAAATGTGGTGTAGTATCTAACAAGAGAAATACTCAATCCGAGTAAAGACTTCTACATGCATGTCTTACAAATTATCTACACTTACATCATTAAACTAATAGTACTGTACCGACATCTAACAATCTTGCTACTCAAATGACTCTCCCTCTCCGGTAGAACATATACACAAAATGGTAATGCATAAATTCTCTTTGCGACAATTCTGTATGTAAAACATTAGATCAGAAGAGGCTGCAACTTTTGCATTTCTTCAAAATTGTAATTTGTAAACCATTATTATGAAATCTCGAAAACAACTGAAGAGACTGCACATATGAAGTTATCCTAATTCAAAGTAAACTAAGCTCCCTATTGGCAGACAATATTCTACATCAAAAAGTTAGAAACACGGTCCTATATTTAACCATGTGACACTTCTACGACTTCTACATTCTGAGCTTAATCCTGACAACTTCTCATTCTGAGTCAAAGATTCATCAATAAAAAAATTATCTTCAGTGCCATTCTTTTTTAATTCATTTTTCATTCTGCTTTAATTTATTTGAAATGACTGAGAGGATGATGCTCCAGCCTCTGTAACGTTCCCCATATGCTGCTTTCTCCTCTTGGTTCTCTTATTTACTAAAGGTGTCGTAGCCTCTCCATCAGACTCCTCATCGGTAAATACCTCTAACCATTCAATAATCACAGCATAATCCTTTCTTTTGTTTAATTTCCTCTTTTTCAGCCCAGTTGGGCTACAGTTATTTGTAGGCTTCTCTGGATAATAGCCTGTTAAGGCATTTGCTTCTGGCTCAATGTCCATTATCCTTTTGCAACTTCTACTTGGATTCTGACTAGAGGATGGACTATCTTCTGAAAATTTTAATTTTCAAAAAATCTGTCATAGAGCTCAAATGTTGAAGTTTGAGTGCCAAGCCCATACCTATATTTTACAAAATGTAAAGGGCAGCCCGGTGCACGTAGCTCCCCTTGCGCGGGGTCTGGGGAAGGGTCGGACCACTTTGGGATCATTACATGCAGCATTTCTACAAGAGATTGTTTCCACGACTCGAACCCGTGACCTCCTAGTCACAAGGCGACAACTCTACAGCTGCGCCAAGGCTCCCCCCCTTCCATTTTACTAAATGTAAAGAACAAGGAAAATCATAACTGACCTTTTGAGCTAACTCCTTTATCTTTGAGCACTCTCAGATCCTGTAGTCCCCTCAGACCCTGCATGTTTATAAGCAAAAAAGTATTTACTGGCACTAAGTCGGTAACAAAATCCAATTCTGATTCATTTTAAAAATTGAATATACAAGTGCAACATGTATATGAAAGAATCAATCAAGATTTTCAATAACACTCATACAGTAGTTCAGTATAGTTTCAGCATGGCAGTATTTCTATTTGGTTGTGTGCCAACTGACTTCAGCATTATTAATATTAAAAATTCTGGACTAACTAGGCATCCAGAGCTGAACCTCTGTCCAAGTAAGACAGCAATTGCAAATGTAAGGAAATCTAGAAACAAACGAAAACTGAGATTGACCATTAGAAAAAACAATCTGACGAGCAGAGCAGCACTGAAATATAAACTAAGATTTAGAAAGCCAAGAGTAGCAGATATTACTTTTCCACGGACATCTTCCTTCGGAATCTCATGGCTCATTATTATGTTGTAGCCACCATCTGGCCTCTATAAAAGACATTTATTAAACTCTCTAAATACAAAGGCTATCCAATTTGAACAATTTAAGTCTGAAAGAAACAATATATATTTTTTTAACATAATAACCTATAAGCTCTCTTCCGGACCTAGCACACCATCCTACACTTATTTTTCTTTTCCTTTTCTAATAAAATAACAAACAGTCTACTAACGGGCAATTTTATGAAATGCTCTCATATGATATGTTTTAACAAAATGCCCTTCTTTTAAAATAATTATCAAATTGCCCTTGTGGGACCCTCAACCTCTTTTGTTTCTTCAATTTTCAGCTTAAAATGTTTGTATAAAGAAGGAAAAAAGCACGGATTTTTGTATTTAATATAGACACATAAGTGCAATTAGTTAATGCTTTTTGGAGGAAAGGCATTTTGTTTGAACAATTTTTGGACAAGGACATTTCATAAAATTGCCCGTCTACTAACCGTCTCAACCCTAAACTATAACTTATTTATTTAGTTAATTGCACCTGTATATATTCTTTAATACTCTTAATATTTCTCTGTTGAGGCACAACTGAACCAAATGCATGACTTTGGTTCCATCGAACATATACAGGGAATTATTATATTTTATTAATTTAATGTGTACTTTGAAAAATAAACTCAAAAGTTCCTCAAGAAGTTTGAGATATCTTTCGCATTTCCAAATTTACAAATCAAATTAAGTAAAAATGGTGACTGACCTCAACATCATGTACAGTATTGGAGTTGATAGAATTCATCATAAGCTGAAATTTCTGGCCATGATCACTGCTTAATTGAAGTAAAAAGTAAAAATTAAGAACTAAAAGTCATTAAAAACTAATTAATTAGCTTAAAGTTCGAACAATAGAAAGGGTTATCCACATTACCTCCGGTCCTTACTACCATGATGGATGCACATGTATGCATGGATCATTTCATGAAGCAAAACATTTTTTAGGCAAGGAATGCTTTGAGTTCTCAACACATTCTCCGAGAGGAGTATATCACAGCCGCCTTCAAAGTAGTAATCACAATCACTCGCACCACTACAAACATCAGTAATTCAGCACAGTAAACAATATCAGAATTCAGAAACCTTCTAATTTCCACATTGACAAAATACTAAACGAACTTTACAACTGCAAAACCACTCAACAAAATGCTCCATATACAAAACAAATTAACACATTGATTCATTCATTCATTCATGAAGACTTATGTTGATTGGAGAGGTGAGAGAGAAACAAAACCTGAGAAGAGGGTTGGAGGTCCAAGAGACAGCGCATGCGCCGAGGGAATCATCGAAGTAGAGAGCATTGTAGTGGCAAAAGAGCGCGTGGACATCGATGGTCGGAGATTCTACTTCCATGGCGATCGCCGCAGAGTAATTCTGCTGTAGGGAGCGGAGTCAAGCGGAGCTGAACC